>JABUQX010130283.1:15000-22500 GCA_015478945.1 Trachelipus rathkii
CAGACCATAGTTTCACTATATACATCGCACAGAAAACAAATACCCCTCATGTAGACCCTAGCGCTTTCAAGATTTAGTTTCCTTTACATTCACCACAAGCCTTTAATTGCCTCCAGCCACTTTTCTGCATTCACTCAATTTCTCTACACTCTGCATCATCGTTCCCATTTCATCTAACATATATCCTACGTATTTAAACTCAGACACTTGTTCTAGTTGCTCACTATCCAGCATAAATTCACACCGAGGACTGTCTTCACTCACAACCATAACCCTACTCTTACTACGTTTACTTTCAACCACTCATTTTTAACACCCTGGCCAATCCCTCTAACCATCTCTCAAACTCCCTCAGGGTTAGCCAACACAAACCAGATCAACCCTATAATAGGTAGTCCCCACTATTCACTTTCTCCATCTCCATCATTCTAAAACCATTTCCCCAGCCACCCCCACCTCTAGTTCTTTCATAACCCCGATCCATATACAAAATGAAAATAATGCAAGGAAACATAACACATCTACCTCACTCCGTTGCTATTTTTGTTTTTCGTATTAACAATCACTTTCAAACTCCCTAATTCTGACACACGCTTCCCTATCGTCATACAAATTAATTGATAATAATCAGGAAGCTTACCACCAACACCTTATATGACTAACACCTGCCATAGTGATTCCATATTAATCCTATCATACGCCTGTTGCAAAACCATAAAACCAATATTAAACAATTTACTTCTTCTTTTCTTTCATTTTCTCATCATTTTTTTTCAATACCACTCACGGTTCGTGCATCCTCAAACCAACTTCTAAACGACCCTTCTTCTTCAACCAATCAGTCCATCAGGTCATTAGACCACCTCATCCGACCAAATACCAAGCATATATCTCCCAACACACACTCAATAAAATAATTCCCAATCCATAAAAGCAAAAGCCAAATACATTCATTGCCTCTTGTCCAATTCCCCTTTCCCGGAAATTTTTTTCCCCCCCAAAACCCTCCATATAAGCTTTGTTACAACAACGTCCAAATCCACTCAATCACCATCTCGCCTCCATTCTTGATCACTTCGCCAGTAATTTCGTCTATACCTGCAGATTTAAGAATTACTTTTCTTACTTTCTCCACTCTACCTTACTAATGAACCTCATTCCAAAATACTATTGCTCTTGGCACCATCAAACCAAAACACATTCACTATCACCTTTTCATTATTCATAATGTTATTATGCTTTACGAGTGTTCCCTCCACACTTCCCTCACATCCATTTCATCCGTTACGAAATCACCATCTGGTCAGGATATAATCTTTTCCTGGGCTTTTGCGAAGGCCATAATTTCTGCGATAATGAGATCCACACAGTCAAATTTATAATTATGGAAAATTATTATTAATGATTTCGCTATTATTTCTATTATTATTTCGCTATTATAACTATAGTTGCCAATATTGAAAGTTTACGTAAAGTACTTTTCACTGGTTTTTAGATAATGGAGATCGCAATAAGGTAGTCTTGTGTAAAACTCCAAAAGGGAAAACCATTTTTTCCCTTTTATGTCAACTGGCAATCCTTGTCGCAGGGAATCATAAGTTTCGAATCATCTGCTCTTTTTGTTTAACTCTCCAAATCTGATAGACCTCACTCTATTATTACTCTTCTCTAGAATAGACACAGGGAAAGCCAATGGGGAATTTTTTCTCCGCAAAACACCTGTGGCCAGCAGATTATTAAATTCCGCACGAGTTTGAGCATATAACTTATGAGAAATTCGTCGTGGCTTCAGGGCTATGGGCGGTCCATTGATATTCACATGATACGGAAAGGTATTGGCTAGTTCGATCAGAGCTTTTTCAGGTATGAAAGGTGTTTCTTCGTCAGTAGTCACCTGACCGTCCTTATCTATTCAGTTCCATTTATATTAATAGTAGTACTTGCATTTTCATTACTATAAGTACTGGTGTTATTGTTATTTTCAATGTCTTGTTCATTATTATTATTATTATTAATTATTATTATTATTATTATTATTATTATTATTATTATTATTATTATTATTATTATTATTATTATTATTATTATTATTTTATTATTATTCTTTATTCATTATTATTATTATGTATTTTATTATTATTATTAGTTGTATTATTATTGTTATTTGTATTATTATTGTTATTTGTATTATATTATTATTATTTGTTATTACTATTATTATATTATTATTATTTATTATTATTATTATTATTATTATTATTATTATTATTATTTTATTATTATTTATAATAAATTTTATTATTAATTATTATATTATTATTATTAATTATTATTTATATTCATATTATTTATTATTATTATTATTCAATTATTCTATATATAATTTATAATTATTTTATTATTATTATCTCATATATTACCAGTAATTCGAATGTTCTAAGCTTATTTTTACACTATTTTCACAATTAATATCAGAATGGTTGATAACTTGGACTTCTGGATTGAATGTTACCTTCCGACTTTGATCTATATTTTCACGACTGTCGCTAGATGCTGTGGCTGAAAGCACATCTAGGAGTTTTCCGAAGACTGCATAGCATTACGCTGAGGCAGTTCATCTCTCGCCATTAGCATAAAGTAATGGATAGAGGGGACATTCATTGGACTCACATCTATATGCCCTATGTAAGAAGCAAGAATGATAATAACATAACTACTTGGCAGCATTAGTAAAAGTGTTATTAAATGCCATTATCACTGTCACTAGATGCTGTGGCTGACAGCCGATCTAGGAGTTTTCCGAAGCCGCCTGGCTCCGACCTTGAATCAGCAGTTGAATAGCGTCCGCCATCTCAGCCATGGCTTTTGTGAGCCCGGCCAGCTAGTGAAATGTCGTTGTCATCGATAAGAGTACAGGGTCAGGTTTGCTCTCATTATTATTATTATTATTATTATTATTATTATTATTATTATTATTATTATTATTATTATTATTATTATTATTATTATTATTATTATTATTATATAAGTATTCCGAACGATGCATCTCTACACTACTTATTTTCACTATTTTCAATAATATCAGAATAGGTTGATAACTTGAAACTATACTGGATTGAATGTTACCTCACCGATTTTGATCTATATCTTCACACGACCTGCCGCAGATGCTGTTAGCTGAAGCCGATCTGGAGTTTTCTGAGATTGCATAAGCATTACTGAGGCGTTCATTTTCACCAGTGGCATAAAGTAACGGATAGAAAGGGCATTCATTTTATTCAAAGCGATTGCCCTATGTAAGAAGCAAGAATGATAGATAACAAAACTCCTTGGCAGCATTAGTAACAGTGTTATTAAATCCTTATCATCCGAACGTTGAAGTTTCTATGTTGACTGGCTTCGCGTCTTGTATTTCCTTCTACTCAGTCGCCTGGCTCGTCCTTGAATGAGCAGTTGAATAGAGCCAGCCATCTCAGTCACGGCTTTACTAAGCTCAGCCAGCTGGCGTGAGATGTTGTTGTCATCGTTACGAGCAGAGTCAGGTTTGCGCTCATTTTCGTGCGCGAAATTCTGTCGGTTCGCAGCGTCTGACTCACGCCTGTCTGTATTGGCTCGCACATTATTAACAGACACTCAGTTTTTGTCGCTGTTTGTCTATTGGTATTTTATGTCCTTTTGAATGAAGTTCTTAAACAAGTCATCTGCGACCTTGACCATGCGATGGATGTTATTTTCTTCTGCTAATGTATACACGCTCATTTGGACGCTGGTGGGAAGTTCTTCTAGGAACAACTCGATGGCAAATTTAGGGTTATTGTCCACCAAGACATCGAAATTTTTGTAACCGAGCACATCTTTCACACGGTTTAGATATTCACTCGGGAGCTCGTCAGGCCGCATCCCCTTTTTGAAAATTTCACGGATTCGTTGACGAAGCGCGGGAAGATAAGTTTGTTCTATGTCTTCCAAAAGCAGTTGATAGGCATTTTCTTTTAGTGGAAATTTAATTTTCGATACCAAAGTGTGTAACATTGATGTGATTGAGTTTGAATATAGCATTCGTAGCACTAAGCCAACTGATGACATCATAAGAATCAAATGCTGGTAACTGACTTGAAGTTAAATGGCTGTAAGTCTTCATTGGTGACTTATATTCTTGGCGTTTGGGCCTTGTTGCTGAGCGGGAATTTCGCGGCGTCATTTCAAGAGAGTCACTTTCGGAGGAGGAAACAGAAAGTTGTTCCCCTTCCGTGGGGGGGTTGATTTTGTTGAGGAGAAGGCGTTTTTCTATTCCCCCTCTTTCCTTTCAAGGAGTTCTTTGCGTGACTCGCTTGACTTTTCTGGGCAAGTTTCTTTGTCGAAACCATTATTTTACTGACTCCAAGACTTTATTTCAATGTCACAGAAACGTTAAACCTAAGATGGAAAATTCGTTAGAAAAATTCAAATGTTTGAGGTAGCGCTGGTCTCTGGTTTCTACCCGTTTTTTGCTGTTTTTTTTCAATGTTAGCAACGACTTAATTCTTATTAGTTTTAGTAATTATAGATTGTTTAATTCTTCACGTTACTAAATATTTGATTAACACAGTTTATTTATATTAGAATTTTATTATCACAAACAGATTTTTTTTTTCAAACAATTTTGATTACACCGGCAATTTGCACTGTATTTGACTCCTAATCAGAGGGTGTTTTAATTACTTGTAATTAAATTCCGGGTCACTCTAAGGGGATTTCACCAGAGATAGTAGACGTAATACTCGAGACATCTATTAAGGGGAGACTTCATAACTAGACCCCCTACTTTTTGAAAGGAAAATCTTTAAAATTTTTTTCTATTATCTAAATTAGTAGAAAATTCTCCTGCACAACATAATGGTGTAATTATTTTTTAAAATTCTAAATGTTTTTTTTAGATACAGAAAATTATTTTAGAGAGGTGTCGAACTAAAAAATTTCAATTCCAGTCCAAATTGCAATTCCAGGTTTAGGATCAAAAAATGTTTTATTTATAATTATAGAAAATCTAATTTTTTTTCATATTCTCAACCTCTAGCTCATTCTTCCGGATTTTACATCAGAAATAATGGGGCCAGAACCAAAACCCGGAAGCCGGCACGCGCGGAGTTCCGCAGCGGACCGTTCAAGCGGAGCCTGCTGGTAACTTATTTTTTTTTCGAGTGAAAATATAGTTTTTTCGCGAGTGGAAACTACATGGCAGTAGTATCCGTGGTAGGTGCGTGGCGTTCCCAAAATTACTCACTGTAGTAGTTACATTTAGCATAGACAACGAATTGCACCAGTATCGAGTCGATGATGAACGGGGTAGTAAAGTTTTTAGAATACCGCGACGTATACCAAGAAGTGGCAGCGCCTGAGACCGGAGCGGAGCCGTGAACTGATCCAAGCCGGAGCTGGACGGTCGGACTGTCACGGTTCATAACTATTTCGAAGCAATGATCTCTCTGTTAGTTCATAGATCTGCTGAGACAATTTTACATAGTAGTTGCATGAACCTCCATTCTGGATAGGAGCTGAAGCGAAGTTGTGAGCTGGAGCCCGAAGAAGGAGGCATGTCGCGGAGCCGGATCCTAAGGTATGATTTTTTTCTAAAATATATTTTAGGTGAAAAAATTATTGTCAGAAGATCTACTGAACAATTTTCAAATAGTACAGAACCTCATAGTCAGATCCGGAGCAGAGCCGGAGACCGGAAGCCGAGCCGGAGCGGAGCCCCGGAGCCGGAGCTCGGAGCGAGCCTGGGTATGATTTTTTTCAAAAAATATTTTTTTTAGTGAAATTAATGCCAGAAGACGTACCTGAACAAATTTTCAAATAGTGCAGAATCCTTAGTCAGATCCGATCCGGAGTCCGGAGCCGGAAGTCAAACGTTGGGAGCCGAAGTGCAGAGCCGTGCCGTAAGTTTGATTTTTCTTTTCGAAATGTTTTTTTTAGGTGAAAACTTTATTGCCGAAACAGTGCTGAACAATTTTCAAATTAGTGCAGAAACCTTAGGTTGGATCCGGATTCCAGGAGCGGGAGCGCGGATTTCGAAGCCGCGATCTCTGGGTATATAATTTTTTTAAAGAAAAATTTTATTTAGATTAAAAATTTGTTGCCTAGAAGATGTTCTGACAGGTTTCAAATATGCAGATCCTTAGTCGATCCGGATCCGAGTCGGACAGAGCGAAAGTCTGAGCAGGTCAGAGCAGGTGCAATAGATAATTTTTTCAGAACGAATTTTTTTTAGAATGAAAATGTATTGCCAGAAGCTCGTGCTAACCTAATTTCAATAGTGGGCAGAACCTAATACAGTCAGAAATCCGGAGGCCGAAGGTTAAGTCGGATCGGAGCAAGGAGGCCGGAGCCGGTAGCCGAGCCCGGAGCGGAGCGAGCCGACCTGGGGTATGCACTTTTTTCAAAAAATACTTTTTTTAGTGGAAAAATTTAATGCCAGAGAAGACAAGCTGAACAATTTTCAAATAGTGCACGAAACCTTAGTCAGGTCCGGATCCGGTCCGGATTCGGAGACGGATCCTGGGTATAATTTTTTTCAAGAAAAATTTTCTTGGCTGAAAAATTTATTGCAGAAGACTGCTGAACAATTTTCAAATAGTGCAGAATCCTTAATCGGATCCGGATTCGGAGTCGGAGCCGGAGCCGGATTCAAAGTTGGGGACGGAGTCGGAGCCAGAGTATGATTTTTTCGAAAAATATTTTTTAGGTGAAAATTTTATGGATAGAAGACGTGCTGAACAATTTTAAAATAGCTCAGAAACCTTAGCTCAGATTCGAAGCGAAGCTGAACTCGAGCCGGTGTCGGAGGCCGAGCCGGAGCCGGATCTGCGTAATAAATTTCTTTCAAAAAATATCTTTTTAGGCGAAAAATGTTTGCAGAAACGTGTTTGAACAATTTAAATTAGTACAGACAACCTTAGCTTCGATCCGGAGCCGGATCCGGAGGCGGAGCCGGAGCCGGGTCCTGGTCTGAATTTTTTTTAATAAATATTTTTTTTAGGTGAAAAATTTATGAAGAAGATGTGCTGAACAATTTTCAAATAGTGCAGGAACCTTTGATGGATCCGGATCCGGAGCAGGATCCGGAGTCGGATCCGGAGCCGGATCCGGAGCCGGATCTTGCTTATAAATATTTTTCAAAAAATGTATTGCCGAAGACTTGCTGACTAATTTTCAAATAGTTCAAAAACCTTAATTCGATCCGGATCCGGAGTCGGAACCGGAGTCGGAGTTAGAGCCGGATCCTGTTTATAAATTTTGGAAGAAATTTTTTTTTGATGAAAAATTTATTGCCGAAGACCGTGCTGAACCAATTGTTGAAATAGTGGCAGAAACTTGTTGGAATACGGAATCCGGAGTCGAAACGGAGCCTGGATTCTGGGTATAAATTTTGTTCTATAAATATTTTTTTTGTGAAAAGTTTTTTTATTGTCAGAAGACGTGCTAAACAATTTTCAAATAGTGCAGAAAACCTTAGTTGGA
>JABUQX010130284.1:0-22500 GCA_015478945.1 Trachelipus rathkii
TGTTCAAAATTGGCTGAAAATTTAAGAATATTATGTTTATTTTAAGGTAAGGGCTAAAATGGGTCTCGTTAAGCTCAAATTGGACCCTGCGAAACTAAACTCATTCGATAAGCAGTGTGACAGAAATTGAGCCTTAGTCTCGGCTGAAGCTATGGATGAAACATTAATAAGCTAATTTCTATTCTTAAGTGGTGCCGATGTTAAGGCTATATATACACGACCTATATAAATAAAACCACATGATTTTCGCAACACCGATGTCTGCTTAAGGTCCCACGTGGCCTACTATTTACTACAGGTGGGAAAGCCTAAAAAACTATATAATATATATATATATATATTATATATATAATATATATATATATATATATTATTATATAATATAGTATATATATATATATATATATATATATATTTATATTATATATATATTTCATATATTTAAAATATATTTACATAAATTGTATCAAAATGATTAAAATAAAAATTATATTATCTATATATATATATATATATATATATATATAATATTAATATATAATATATATAATATATATATTTATATATTATATATATATATATTATATATTATATATATATATATATTATATATATAGACTTATATTATATATATATATAATATATATATATAATATTATATATTATATATATATTATATATATTCTATATTCTCTATACTTTGCGCGCCCTGAGAGCCAATGACAGCCCTAGGCTTTGCGGGGTCCTGGGCGGTGTTTCGTAGAAAACATACACAAGTATATAAAGTATTAAAACCTGCACAATAACAAACTTGATTCAAACCTTGGACATTGTAATGGAATATATAATATATATATATATATATATATATATATATAATATATATATATATATATATATATATATATATTATATATATATATATATATATATATATATTATATATATATTTATATATATATATATATATATATATATATATTGAATATTGCATCAATGATCAATGAGAAATCCCTGACATCAGGTTGTAAAACGCAGCTCAGAACACAATTTTTTATTTCTTGCTTAGTAGGAACTGAACTGGTTCTAAAATATAAAAATATAACAAACTATAAATATATAAAAGTACAAATACTAAATGCTAAAAAATAAACATATAATTATACATAATTATCCATAAAAATGCATAGAAATTGTTATTCCTGTTAAAAAAATGTATTCATAAATTCTTTGGAAATAGATAAAAAATATTGATTTTGGACTTTTTATTTATTTTTGTCCTTATTAGCTTTTGTTTTGAAAAACTCATAGATGTTACTTTTTTATATTAATACCACATTCACACCAACTATATTAATACCTATAAATATAACTATTACCTTCTAATTACTGATGTTTTTGGATTTCAGAATGGCTGAGATTAGGGTGGTGGCTTATATTACTCAATTTGTGGGGCTGCTGATCAATAAAGTTGCTTGAAGATGACTCTAATAGCTGAAAAATTCCTTACTTAAATTTCTTCTTTTGAATCCTCAGCTTTTGTAGAGTTTTTCTTGATGTTCTAAATTTTCTTCTGGCTTCTTTATTCATATATTAGATTGAAGAATTCAATTGCTAGTTATTCCACCTTAATAGTTTCTTCTTTGTGAAATTAATAAGCTCTTGATGAATAGATGTTACTAAGTGTTTCTTCCCTTCCTAGTGTTGAATGAAGCTCAATTCTGTACTTTGCCTTTATTTTCTCAATTTACTTTGGCAAGTTGGCAGTTTGTTGCTTCAATAGCCTGTTTGAGTTTCTGCAATAGCTTATATTTGCTTGCAGTATCTTCTAATTATCAGGTTTTTCTTATGTATTGGGCTTTCTTTAGCTTTTATTCTAATTGCAAGCCCTTGATCTTGCCCCACCTTGTATTCTGCATTTGTCATCAATTTTTTCTGTTTTGCAATCAATTTTTGCTTTTCTACCTTTCTAATATTTTGGGCATTTTTTGTAAACATAGTTGATGCTCACATAGTAAACATTAGTAATGAATTTTTTAATTTTCCTTTTTATTTTTTATTATTATTATTATTTTTTTTTCTTATATTTTAATACAAAATATAACATATTCCCCCTTTTGCTAAGAATATTAAGTTTTCTTGTTATTCTTAGTTTCCTTAGAGTTTACAATTCTGTTGTCTTCTTGTTATAATCCTGCACTTTCTCTCAGCAAGATTAATTTTGTTATTGGTCTTTTCAAAATTGTTGTATTTAAAGTATTCTTGTCTTTATTTATTTTCACATCTACTATTCTCACTCTGTTTGAGTCATCTTTGTAAACCTTTACTACTTTTCCTAAATTCCACATATTTCTTGGTTTGAAGTCATCTATTAAAAGGACTAAATCTCCCACTTGGTGTGATTCTTTTTCTGCTAACCATTTACTTCTTTTTTGCAATAAAGGGACATATTCTTTGATCCATCTTTTCCAAAACAAATCAGCAAGATACTGAACTTGTTTCCATCTTTTATATAAGTAGCAATCTTTGTCCTGAAATAAATCCTGGAGGAAAAGTTATATTACCTTTAAGAGTTAGTAGATGATTTGGTGTCAAAGCTTCTAAGTTTTCTAAATCATTTGAAAATTCTGTTATTGGTCTATTATTTATAATGAATTCTATCTCACAGAACAAAGTGTTCAAGTTATCATCTGTCAACCTTATTGGCTGTTCTAAGAGTGAAGATTGTAATATATTTCTCACAGTTCTAATATGTCTCTCAAAATGACCTCCTTTATGAGAACTATGAGGTGGTTGGAATATCCACTGTATTTCTTTTTGCTCAAAAAATTTATTTACTTGCTTATTATTCCAAATTTTAACTTGTCCTTTTAATTCTTTGTTAGCTTTCACAAAGTTCAATCCATTATCTGATCGGACCAATTTCACATTGCCTCTGCGGCTTATAAATCTTCTTAGAGCATTGATAAAAGCATCAGTATCTAATGAATATAGCATTTCTAAATGTATTGCTCTGCTACTTAAACATGAGAATATCAATCCATATCTTTTTTCTCTTACCTTCCCTCTTCCCCTTATTACAAGAAAAGGGCCAAAGGCATCTATACCAATACTTGTAAATGGTGGTACATCACATTTTAATCTATCTTTCGGCAAATCTCCCATCAACTGCTGAGTTGGCCTTGTATGGAGCTTTCTGCATATAATGCAATCTTTTAGGATCTTCTTAATACTTCTACTTGCTCCAATGATATAGTATTTTTCTCTTAAAGCATTTAAAACTGTTTGTTTTCCTAAATGTCCATTAATTCTATGGTAATGTCTCATTATTAGCATTGTAACATGACTATTTGGCAAGATAATTGGATGTTTAAAATCATATGATACATCATTCAGATTTTTATTCCTCCCACCTACTCTTAATATTCCATTATCATCTAAAAATGGTAAGAATTTTGCCAAAATGTGCCTCTTTGGTAAGGCTTCTTTCTTTTTTATTTTGTATTGTATATCATGAAATTCTTTATTTTGTACATATTTGTAAATAGCCTTTTCTGCATTTTTTAATTCTGTGATTGTCATAGCACCTTTATTCCAGGCTTTTTTTATGCAAATTTTCTTTAACTCTTAAAATCCATGCTACCTTTGTTTTTAATTTCATCCAATCTGAGACAGAATGTATGAGCTTGTCTGTTGAGCTTTCTTGTAGTTGTATGGCCATTACTGGTTTACTTTTTATAATTTCATCATTTTCATCATCTAATTTATTTTCTTTATTTTGCTCAGGCCATTGAGCTTTGTCTTTGTACAAAAATTCTGGACCAGTGCTCCATAGTTTATTGTTCAAAAACTCATTAACAGATATCCCTTTACTTGCTATATCTGCAATATTTAGCTTACCTGGTACATAATTCCATTGGCTTATATTTGTTTCTGATCTTATAATTAACTCTATTATGTACAAATCTTTTGAATCTTTTTGATTCATTTTTAATATATTGTAATACAATTTCACTATCTATCCAAAAATACTCTTTGTTTATTTTCATATCCAATTCATTTTTTAAAATTTGATGTATGTTGACAGCTAATTTGGCTGCACTCAATTCTATTCTTGGTATAGTTAACATCAAATTTTTATTTAATGGTATCAATCTTGTTTTAGATAACACCAATGAACAATATTTTTCATCATTCTCTCCAATGAACCTTATATATGCTACTGCAGCATATCCAATCTGTGAACCATCTGAAAAATAATGTAGTTCTACCCTTTTATACTTTAGACAATTTGGATTGTATGGCCTAGGAACTTGAAAATCATTTAGCTTATTAACATCACTTAACCATTTTATGTAACTTTTTTTTATATCTGATGGAATTTGATCATCCCAATTAACCTTTTTATCGCATAAATTTTGAAATATCTTTTTAGCTACTAGTAGTACTGGGCTAATAAATCCCAGTGGATCATATATGGAAAAAATGCAACTGAGTATACTTCTTTTTGTCAATTCTTTATTTTGTATATCTACCCTAGCTTTCATTAAATCTTTTTCTGGGTCCCAACTTAAGCCTAATACTTTTTGTAAAGGTAATTTATCTAAAGATAGGTTTATTTCTTTAAAATCTTTACTTAAGTCTTGTTTATCAATATTTTCCAAAAATTTCTTTGAATTACTAGCTACTTGATGCAGATTAAAACCACTAATTTTTAAAATTTCTTTAACTTCTTTATAAACTGCTACAGCCTCATTTTCTGATTTCACAGACTTTAAACAATCATCAACATAGAAATTTCTAAGTATTGTATCTTTGGCTAAATTACTGAATTTTTCTGCTTCAATTACATTTGTAGTTTGTTTCAAAACATAATTTGCTATAGAAGGAGAGCTCACACTTCCAAATATATGAACTTTAACCCTATATTCTTCTGGAGTTTTATCTAAATTACCATCAGGAAACCATAGGAAGCGCTGATAATCTTTATCTTTGTCAAGTACCTGTATTTGATAAAACATCTTCTCTATATCTGCTATGAAAGCATATTTCTCTTTTCTGAACCTTAAAAGGATGCCTTGTAGGTTAGAAATATAGTCAGGGCCTGTGAGTAAACTATTATTTAAAGAAATACCATTGTATTGTAAGGCTGCATTGAATACTACTCTCAATTTTTTCTTTTGTGGATGAATTACACTATGGTGTGTTAAATAGAATCTGTCATTGTTTAATAATTCATGTTTCTCAATCTTTTCTGCAAAATTAAGTTTTAACATTTCATCTATGTTATCACAATATTGTACAAAATATTCTTTATCCTTCAAAAATTTATTTTTTAATGAATACAGTCTTACTAAAGCTTGATTTTTGTTATTAGGAAAATGCTGATTTTCTTTTTTAAATGGTAACCCCACTTGAAATTTACCTGTAATTGTTCTTTGTAATGTATTTTCAACCTTATTCTTCCACTTCAAATCTTCTACACTTTCACAAACTTGCTCAGGATTCTTTTCAGAAAACTCTCTTAAGCAATATTTTTCAAGTAAATTATCATCTTGTTCTTGTATTTGTGTTTTATGACATCTTAAACTCATGAATGCTGGTATACCATCTGGTGTCGAACCTTGTAAAGCCCATCCAAATGAATATTTAACTGCAAAGGGATAGTTATAATGACCTTCCACTACTTCAATGGGTTTTAACAATTTACTCTGGTTCATTCCTATTAATAATCCAATTTTTGATTTTATGAAATTGAAGGGCACATGATTCAAGTATTCTAATCCATTTATATCTTTGATAGATGGACTTTCTTCCATTTTAAAGGGCCAATTTTCTTTGCAGTATATATTATTTATGGTTTCAGATTTCCTCATCTCAATATCATAGATTTCTAGATTATTTAAAATATATGTTTTTATTTTATGTTGTCCATACATGGTAGTAATATCTATATCTTTCTGAGGTTTCATATATGACATACCTAGTTCTGCAGCTAAATTTAAGTCCATAAAACATGCTGAAGAATATGTATCTAGACCCATGTATGTCTTAATCACTTTATCTTTACCTTTAAGCTTTATTTTAACTGGTACTGCAGGGTAAAATAGCTTTTTATTACTTACTTTTGTCTGAAAGGTTTTTGTTTCATTACTTCCTGATTCTTTTAACTCTACTTTCTTATCTTTATTTTCTAAATTCACAGTGAGTGCTGCTGGTGAGATATTTGAACAATCTTGCTCTTTGGCACTATCTTTTTCTCTATGCAGAAATGTTAAATGTTGCTTATTACATTTTTCACATTTTTCTGGTCTTTTACAATTACTACTAAAATGATTTGATCTGAGACACTTAAAGCATAATTTATTGTCTTTAATGAACTTTGTTATTTCATCTTGGCTTTGTTTTTCTAGAATTTTGCATTTAAGTATACTATGATTGTCCTTTTTACAAAAATTGCAAAACTGTGATTTATTATTATTATTATTACTACTACTATTACTACCATTATTCCTATATTTATTGTCATTATTATTATTCCATTTATTATTATTATTATTATTTCTATGGTCATTATTATTTTCTTTTGTATAAAGTGACTTACCTTTTTCACTTTGTAATTTGGCTTGTTTGGGTTTTGTACCAATGCCAAGTTCTCCGAACAGTGGTGTGTTCATGATTCTTGCTTCTTTTTCAACAAATTTTGTAAATGTACTAAAGTTTACCTTTTTATTTTCTTCATACATACTATCAACTTTATATCTCCACTTATCACGTTGTTTGTAGGGAAGTTTTTTAACTATTCTATAAATAGCACCAGTAGAATTCAATTCATTCAAAGGAGTAATATTTTCCATTGCATTATTGATAGCATCTAAAAACAAAGAAAAATCTGCCATAGCTTCACCATCTTCATTCTTAATTTCATTCCAGTCTTCTAGCTTTTTTAGGTATGTATTAGCAATAACTTGTTCATTTCCATACTGTTTCTCGAGTTTTTCTACTGCCTTTTTATAACTTATATTTTCATCCAAATGCATACAACTTCTTACTATGTTTTCTGCTTTACCTTCTGTATACTTAATTAAATAGGAAAGTTTGTTCATTTCATTCTCACATTTTCCTTCTATATTAGTTTTAAAAACTAGCATAAAATCTTTAAATTTAGTTGGATCCTTTCCATTAAATATTTCAGGCTCACATGTTGGAAGAGGATTATAAATAGGCCTACTCACTTCTAACTTTTGTTTTAAAATTTCTACTAATTTAGATTCCAAATTATTATTTTCACCTATACCTTTTATTTTAGTTTCTGAAAAATTTGTATTTTTATTTTCATTTTTTACAGAAGTATCGCTAATACTGAAAATTGGACTTTCTAATTTTTGTTCAATTTTTATAAGACTCTGCTCTAAATTTTTTATATGACTACTATGTTGGTACAAATCTAAACTTTCTTGTTCCCTTTTCTTTGCCAAGTATTGTTCATGTTCTTGTAATTTTATTTTACTTTTTTCTATCTCAAGTAACAAAGATTGGGCTATTGCACTTTTTGAACTAGATTTACTTACTCTACTCGATATATTACTAGCACTATCTTGTGGTATAATCCTTGGCTCATATTTACTCATATATTTTGAAATATCACTTTTTAATTCATAATATGGCTTTAATTTTGATGTAAGCCACTGCTGTATTTTATCTGCCTCTACAGATTCTGTAATTAATTCGCTACAAGTGTTTTTGAGAGATTCGACCTTTGCATCTAATGTTAATTCATCGGTTTTAATTTCGAGACTTAAATCTAAGTCATTTAAGAAAGCATGCCATAATTTGCCTTTAATAATGTTAATTTTAAAGGTAACCGCTGCTAATTTTCCTGAAGGAACCTTAAAACCTCCTTCAGTTGTTTCTATTTCATCTTGATTGTCGATACCTTCTATTTGTTCGATATCGCTCATTTTTTTTTGTTGTTATTATTATTATTATTAAAAACTAATAAAAAAAAAAAAATATTAAAACTAAATATTTATCAAATTCATTCACTCATAAAGGAAGGATGTTATTTTTCAACACAATTTATATATACTAGATAAATTTTTATATTCGTATATGAAAATAAAACTTGAAAAGGTTTGTAGGGATTTCAAGGACAAGTTTTGAAATGGTTATTTATAACTTATTGTCAATCGGATGACGATCATTCCTCACATGTGACAGCTTTGTGTTCTTCATCCAAGCTTCTAATTAGAAGAACTATGTTGAATATTGCATCAATGATCAATGAGAAATCCCTGACATCAGGTTGTAAAACGCAGCTCAGAACACAATGTTTTATTTCTTGCTTAGTAGGAACTGAACTGGTTCTAAAATATAAAAATATAACAAACTATAAATATATAAAAGTACAAATACTAAATGCTAAAAAATAAACATATAATTATACATAATTATCCATAAAAATGCATAGAAATTGTTTATTCCTGTTAAAAAAATGTATTCATAAATTCTTTGGAAATAGATAAAAAATATTGATTTTGGACTTTTTATTTATTTTTGTCCTTTTTAGCTTTTGTTTGAAAACTCATAGATGTTACTTATTTATATTAATACCACATTCACACCAACTATATTAATACCTATAAATATAACTATTACCTTCTAATTACTGATGTTTTGGATGTCAGAATGGCTGAGATTAGGGTGGTGGCTTATATTACTCAATTTGTGGGGCTGCTGATCAATAAAGTTGCTTGAAGATGACTCTAATAGCTGAAAAATTCCTTACTTAAATTTCTTCTTTTGAATCCTCAGCTTTTGTAGAGTTTT
The DNA here is from genome assembly GCA_015478945.1 of Trachelipus rathkii. Lineage (NCBI taxonomy): Eukaryota > Metazoa > Arthropoda > Malacostraca > Isopoda > Trachelipodidae > Trachelipus > Trachelipus rathkii. The sequence goes on from JABUQX010130284.1 coordinate 8,830, forward strand.
TCTTGATGTTCTAAATTTTCTTCTGGCTTCTTTATTCATATATTAGATTGAAGAATTCAATTGCTAGTTATTCCACCTTAATAGTTTCTTCTTTGTGAAATTAATAAGCTCTTGATGAATAGATGTTACTAAGTGTTTCTTCATATGTCTTCCTAGTGTTGAATGAAGCTCAATTCTGTACTTTGCCTTTATTTTCTCAATTTACTTTGGCAAGTTGGCAGTTTGTTGCTTCAATAGCTTGTTTGAGTTTCTGCAATAGCTTATATTTGCTTGCAGTATCTTCTAATTATCAGGTTTTTCTTATGTATTGGGCTTTCTTTAGCTTTTATTCTAATTGCAAGCCCTTGATCTTGCCCCACCTTGTATTCTGCATTTGTCATCAATTTTTTCTGTTTTGCAATCAATTTTTGCTTTTCTACCTTTCTAATATTTTGGTTATTTTTTGTAACCATAGTTGATGTTCACATAGTATGAATAGTAATGAATTTTCTTTAATTTTCCTTTTTATTTTTTATTATTATTATTATTTTTTTTCTTATATTTTAATACAAAATATAACATATTCCCCCTTTTGCTAAGAATATTAAGTTTTCTTGTTATTTATATATATATATATTTATATATATATATATATATTATATATATGATATATATATATATAATATATAGTATATAATATATATATATATTATATATATATATTGCGCAGCTCATGCGATATGGGGCGTTAAATCTGTTAGCCTCTGCATGCGCGCGAGGCCCTTATAAGGCGCGGGTCCCAGGGCGATTGCCCACCGTTCTTCCTCCCTGTGAGCCGCCCACTGTATATATATATATATATATATATTTATATATATATATATATATATATATATAATATATATTATTATGTCTATAAAAAAATTTATATATATATAATATAATATATATATATATATATATATATATATATAATATATATATATATTTATATATATAATATATATATATATATATATAAATATATTATAATATTATATGTATATATATATATATATATATATATATATATATATATATATATATATATTATATATATTTTTTTTTAATTTTTTATGTTATATATTATATATATATATGTGTGGTATATATATTTATTTATTATAGTGTGATCATCTAGCGTATTATAACAAATCATGCCCAGAAATAAAAAATTAAGAGATTACGCCCTAAACTCAAACTAAAAGCATCTTGATTTTTCCGAAATAGGCTCCGCCCACACGCTAGCACTTTACCTTTTTGAAAATGACGCGAACATCAAACTGCGCGTAAATGATATCAGCATTAAAAATTAAGCAAAATAACCAGTGAATGATAGCAAAGTATTGCAAACGCAATATATAAAACATAACCAAGGTAAGGAACAAGGAAGTGTAGAAGTTAAAATAGTATTAAGGCAGCAAGGCAAAAGTAAAGCGATGATAGCCGACCTAAGGTTGTCGGCCTAGGCTAAGGGAGCCGTAATAGTTTCGCAGAGAGGTATAAGCAAATCGGCTGGAGTTAGCACATTAGAAGGTCTTACACAACAAAAAAATTAATTAGGGAGTGTTAATGCATGCAAAGCAGACTAGTAACAAGCTAGGATAGAGTTCTTTAACAATAGGCCAAGCGTTGAGTCCGTAGGAGAAAAATAAGGGAAATAATATTAGGGCATGCCCTTTATTGCGGTGGATAGCAGGCAGGTTTAAATTGTTATCCATGGCAAACGCTCCCGAGGGGACATAAAGGAGTCATGCCCGATTTTTCCCAGCTTTTTAAACACTTTCGATTTTATGCAAAATTTATGGCTCTGCAGAGAGAGGCTAAGCAAGGCAGTTACGCAGAATTCGCAGTCTAATCTCTCTCTCTCTCTCTCTCTCTCTCTCTCTCTCTCTCTCTCTCTCTCTCTCTCTCTCTCTCTCTCTCTCTCTCTCTCTCTCTCTCTCTCTCTCTCTCTCTCTCTCTCTCTCTCTCTCTCTCTCTCTCTCTCTCTCTCTCGCAGAGATGCTGCAACATGAGACGGGAATCTTTGATATGTATATAAATATATATGCATTATATATATATATATTTATATATATATATATATATATATATATATAGTAATTATATATATATATATATATATAGTATATATAATATATATATATATATAATATAATTATATATATTATATATATGTATATATATAATATATATATATATATATATATATATATATATATATATATAGAATATATATATATATATAATATTTATATATATATTATATATTATATAGTATAATATATATATTACGGTATACATTAGAGTAGTGTGTGTGAGGTACCCGAGTATACAACTCATACCCAAAGGCAATACTGCTTCATGCGAAGGTATGCTGGGGAGGATCCTTTTCCTGCCTGTGTATGCATATACATAAAACAGCTCCTCCCAAATTGATAATCATTTGTACTACTACTCTGCATAGGCTTCATATTCTGCAGGAATTCTTCCTGCAGTATATGATTCATATGTAGAATAGTAATAACTAGGATTACCCTGTTCTAATGCCTTGTTGTTTTTGTTTTTTTTAGGACAGGGGTCCAACCCTAACCTGTGAATTAGCTGTAAGAAAATAAACTTGTAAAGAAAAAAACATTTCTCAATCAACCTTAAAGAAGCGGTCCTAAGCAACCAGCTTTACATGGTGACCTTTGAAGCTTGAAGATTGGCTCCACGGACGAGAGCCAGAACACCCGCCACAAGACCAAGAAAATCCTCCATCTCCATTCTGTCGCAGACATACATACTAAATTTTTTATTGTTTTTTTTTAACGGGTAGATTTACCCACTTGTTGTGTTTGCATTAGATTCCCAGACTGGAATCAGAACACCCACAACAAGGCCAGGAAAAACTATTACAAACGAACCCAATCACTTTTGTACCGTTTGTTGGTATTGTTTTTTTTAACGGGTAGATTTACCCACTCATTGTGTTTGTGCCTTTTTCTATCTCCTTCACAGCCTTCACGAGTCCAGCTGCAGCCATCAAGAGCCAGCTCCGTCAGCAGAGTATCAAACTAACGCCGTTGGACCCCTACCTTGGTACAGTTCTGTATTTCATACAGAACACGTAATTTGTACTACATTCTGGTATTATTATTTTTTTATTGTTCTTATCAATTTTATTATTATTATTATTATTATTATTATTATTATTATTATTATTATTATTATTATTATTATTATTATTATTATTATTATTATTATATATGTATTATTATTATATTATTATTATTATCATTATTATTATTATTATTACTATTATTATTATTATTATTATTATATTATTTTATATATTATTATGTATTTATTATTATTATTATTTTATTTATTATTATTATTATTATTATTATATTATATTATTTTTATTGTATTTATTTATTATTCATTATATATATTAATACTGATATATATATAATATATATTAGTATATATATATATTTATATATATATATAATATATATTATATATTATATATATATATATATTATATTATATATATATATATATATAATATATATATATATATTATGATATATATATATAAAATCTATATTTTATTTTAAGTTTGCATTGAACTAATTCAACTTTTTGTAAAAATACTGAGTATAAAATTTTAAATTATTATTTACATTCCTACATATTTTGAAGACGGTTAACGATAACGATTAACGTTAACTTCCGTTACATTCTTTACCGATAAACGCTTTAATGATTAACGCCGTTAATTTTTTTTTTAACGATTATGGGATAATGGCGTTAACTTTCTCAATAATGGTCCCCACCTTTGTAATATATATAATATATATATAATATTATATCATATATATATATATATATTTTTTTTATATATAATATATATATATATTATATAATATATATATATATATATTATATATATATATATATATTATAATATATATATATATATATATAAAGTATTACAGAGTTTCTTTCTTCTTACAACCTTACTATTGTTTTTTTTTTTTTTACTATCAATTATATTAGATTAAACTAAGGGATTTTAAAATGCTTACAAAATTTTAGAATATTTCTTGTATTTCTACACTATGTTTTGGAGACTTTCTTGAAAAATATATTTTGTTAGGCAACAGCGAAAGTTTGTTTTGAAACTTTAAAACGAGGCACTTGAAAATTAAGAGTCAATTGAATAAATCGTGAGATGATATAGCTCCGATCTTTTTTGTAGCATTATGAAGTATATACATTAAAAACTGAGTAAAGTATTTCATTTATATTATTTAACATTAGTTCTAGTTAGGCCAAATTATTATTGCCATATTAAAGATAGAGGAATTGTTCTAAGAAAGCTTATGTTAAGGTCTCTTTTCCAAGCTGGTCCTAACCCTTTATATTCTGAATTAGCAGGACTAGCCGTTAGGTCTATTCTATCTTTTTTGTTTTATTCTAACACTTCTCTAGCCTTTAAATCCTTATACCTTACTTCAAATTTTGAACAGAGTACTCAACGGATGGCATGCTATATGTAGGCCAAAACTAGTAACTAGCAACTACCTTTATACTAAAAATAAGCCTTCCAAAAAAAAAAGGGCTTTTTTTTTTTTTTTCCTATTGGTAAATCTGACCACAAACTTATATCTCTTAATTTTAAACTTTCTCTCCACAAGCTCCATCCTGCCCTATGCGTTTTTTCTGGCACTTTGATTGGAGTGATTGGGGGGCCTTGCGTCGCTTCTACGCTAACTATAATTGGAATGACTGCTTTGACTCTGATGACGCTTCTGCTTCTGCCACTAAGGTGGAAGCTGTAATCGTTGATGGGATGAGCAGGGTTCATTCTTCTTCGACTAAATCTTTCTCTCCTCATAATCCATGGTTCGATCGTTCCTGTTCTCTGGCCATTCAGGCTAGAGACAGCGCTTATCGGGAGTGGAAAAATTCTCGTTCTCCTATCACTCTCGCTAATTTTCATTCAGCTAGAATCGTTGCAGGGATACTCTTCGACGAGCAAGCGGGCTTCATCAAACGAAAGTGCGCTAACCGGTTCTCCTATTGACAAATCTTTCTGGCCTCTTGCCAAAAACATCTCTTAACAACTTTCTGTAAATCTGCCTTTCCTCCTTCTTATTCGATCCGATGGCTCTGTTGCTAACTCTCCCAACTGAAAGGCCAATCTCTTCTGCCTCCTATTTTCCTCTAATCAACCCTGGACGATCTGGCATTCCTCCTCCTCCACCTTCTCCTCTTAAGTGTCCAATGTCTTTTGCCTGTGATTACATTTGATTCGGTGCATGGGCGCTCCTGAGATCTATGAATGTTAGGAAGGTGGGCCGGCCCGGATGCATTTCCTCCCCGAGTTTTGGAGGAGTTTGCTTCCGAGCTGACCCCTCCCCTCGTTCAATTATTTCTCTATGTCTCAATACTAACACTTTCCCAGTGTTGGAAGCACGCACATGTTCCAAACCTATTCCGAAAAAAGAAGCCGCTCTGATCCTTCTAAACTATCGCCCTATAGCTCTCACCTTTATTCTATCTAAAATCTTTGAAACCCTTCTTAACTCTCACTCCTTAGACCATCTGGAATCACATTCTCTTCTTTTCGATCGTCAGTACGGCTTTCGGCGGTTCGAGGCTTACTGGTGATAACTTTCCTATTTTAACTGATTTATAGGTTTTCCTCCCTTAGGAACTACGGGGAGACTGCGTGGTGGCGCTTGACATATCAAGCTTTGACCGGGTATGGGCACGCGTCACTGCTCTCCAAGCTCCCTCCTTTGGGTTTCTCCTTCTCTTTGCCTTACTTATGTCTAGCTTCTTTCCAAATCGCTCAATATCGGCTGTGGTTGATGGAGCGACTCTTCTTTCTCTGTCATTTGTGGTGTTCCTCAGGGTTCTGTCTTATCTCCTACTTTTTCTTACTTTCATTAATGATCTTCTCACCTGCCACATCAACTCTATCCACTTAATGCCGCATGACTCGATTCCTTCATTCCTCAACTCATTCAAATCTGCTCCTTCTTTTACTCTAGAATTGCCTCTCGTTCTAATCTTTCCGATTCTTATTCCGCTTGATCGGATAGAATTTCTGATTGGGGTCGTCTCAACCTTATGAAAATTCAATTCTTTAAAAAACTCAACTTCTACAAATCGCCCTCTCTTCTAAAAAACACCTTCTAACTTTCCTATCCTTTCGACGGTTCTCTCGTCTCTCCGGTTGACAATATAAACATCCTTGGCCTTAACATAAAACAAAAAAATGTCTGGAAACCTCACATCACAACGGTTGCTAGGGCGGCCTCAAAGAAACTGGGAGTCTGTTTAGACTGCGAGATTTTTTTTCCCTTCTCAGTTACTCCAGCTATACAAGGGTCTCATCCGCCCTTGTATGGAGTACTGTTCTCATATCTGGGGGGGCTCTGGTTTCACCCGGCTTTTGGACAGGGTCGAGTCAAAAGCCAAAAGGCTTATAAACTGTTCTGTACTTTCCAGTTCACTTGACCTCTATCTTTGCGGCGCGATGTTGGTACTTTATCTCTTTTCTATAGGAACACAGCGGCAGGTGTTCGAGGGAGCTTAACACTCGCGTACCACCACCTTTTTAAGCTCTCGTTACACAAGGGGTATAGTGTCGGCACGAGTTTCTGTTAGGATATTGGTAACTTCAGTCTAGTTCGCTGCGGTGCTTCCTTCTTTCTTGCCACCTCTGTTCTGTGGAATTTCTCGTTTCCATTCTTCTATGTTTCCTGCCTGAATTTAATCTCCCTAACTTTAAAGCCTGCGTCTGTGCTCATCTGCGTAATTTACGCTAGCGGATGAAATTTTAGCGTGCAACACCCCCTCCCTGAATAGGGCTCTGCCCGTGAGTGGTGGTGACAACTGTAAAAAAAAAAAAAAAAAAAAAATTAAAATTCTTGGAAACAAAAACTTTAAAGCTAATTTGATTTAAAATTTAATGGTGAGTTATAATTGTTTTTTGTTGAAAATTAACTAGTTAGGCTAGACCTCCTCTTATTTGGGTAGAGCAGTTCACTCAACTGCTGTGATTGCATATCAGAGAATTTACTTCATGGTAAATTCTCAATAACTTTCCAAGAATTTTAAAGAGGACGTCTATCTTAATTAATCTTATTAGCTCATGCTATTTAATTATAACTCACCTTATATATAGCTTTTGAATTTCCTTGATACTTGGAGTACGTTGCCTATACTTTGAGTAAAATTATAACGTAGTTGTTTTTTTGAGAAATATTAAATTCACTTAGTCATTGTTTTTATATTATCACTATGGCTGATATGGAAGAATGCCAGTTACTTAATAATCTTCACATTGTAGAACGAGACGATTTAAAAAGAAGGATGGAGGCAATTATAGCTAGATTAAGAACTAGCGGTAGTCCCTCTTTTATTAAAGATAAAATATCTGAATTAAAAGGTTATTTAAAGTCTTTGGAGAAGACAGATAAAAGTATTTTGTCAAATATACTTAAATTTAAAAGTCTTAATGAATTTTATGTAAGTGAGCGTAACAGTATGTTTGATTATAAATTAGATTTAGAGGAACAAATTGCCACTTTATCTGACAACTTAACAAAGCCTAATACCCCTTCTATTGCCAGTGAAGACTCTGAACCCCCCTTTTCAAACTCTACTGCAGGCCCTAATTCTAATGTATCTGATAGAACTGTTTCTAGTTTGAACCTTTTTAGGAGTGCAAAAGAGCCTCCAATTCAGATAGGGAAGTTTGAGGGTGATGAAGCAGATAAGTTAGCATTCTCCCGTTTTTTGTCTAAGTTTAAAGCTGTAATAGACGGTAATCCTGTTTACACAAATGAGGAGGGGAGGAAAAAAGGAAAAAAAAAAAAAACTCTAAAAAAATTATTTATCAATCTGGGAGATGTGGCCTATGAAATGATTAAACATTTGAGTCCTGAAGGCTCTAATTACTCAATTGCTTTAGATATTCTAAAGAAGGAATTTCTAGATAGAGATTTCATAGTAGAAAAAATAATTGTTAGGCTATTAGACATTTCTCCTCCTTCTGAAGATAATTTATCAGAGGTAAAGTCATTCATTAATGAGGTTAAGGCTTTAGCTTATGACCTAAAGTCATACGGTTTAGATTTCCTTGCTCCTGATACTGCAGGTTTTAAAATGATTAGTTCACTCGTAGTTAATAAATTACCTCCTAGGTTTATAAATTTGTTAATCGATAAAACTCTAACTAATTACCCAAGTATAAATGACGTGTTTGAGAATTCGTCTACCTTAATGAAACGCTTGGAGCTGATGCAGAGGTCACAAGCCAAGCATGAAAGTAATAACTTTAGGAATAGTAAATTTGGCAGACACAAGAGTAATTATTATAATAACCCTAATAATAATGGTCTTAAATATAATAAATTTAACAATAATAAACATGCTATGGTGGTCAAAACAAGGGCCATAGTAATAATGAAAAGAACTCCACCCCCAATGGTTCTAAAGGTACCCTTGAAAACTTTAAGACTACCCAAAAGTCTGCCAAATCTAATGTTCCTTTTAGAAGCAAGGCTTCTAATTCAGCTTTCCCGTGTAAATTTTGCAGCATGGCAGGTCATAGCATGAATAAATGTCCGTCTTACACAGACATTGAATCTAGGCTAGAACGCTGTGACCAGCTGCATATTTGTAAGTTTTGCTCGAGTGCCAAGCATGCTACTGAAGAATGTCCGGGTAATCAAGGGGGCTTTTTAGATTACGCTTGCATGTATTGTAAACTTTTTACTCATATTTCTGCTTTATGTAAAAAGGGGCATTCTAATAATTCTAGCAGTCAAACTATGTCCTATCTTTGCATTAATTTTAATAAGGGTGAACAAAACTATCTCCTCCCATTTATAGAAATCACTTTGCACCAAGGGGGTAAGCAGTGCCGTTTGTTAGCTCTTTTAGACTCTGGATCGGAACGAAGTTATGTTAGTTCTAAGGTTGCAGGGCAGCTTTTAGACTTGAAAACTTTATATAGTATTAGCTATGATATACATAGTTTTATTTCATCGAAAGAAAAAACTTTCTTTCTTAGCTCTTTTGTTATTGATTTGCCTGGCAGAAGCCAGTTTCCATTTGCTTTGCTCATTGATGAGTCCTTTGATATTAAGTTTGAAATACCTGGTTTAAAAATGGCTTTAGAGAATATAAATAAACTTGGGTACAGTGTAAGTTCTTTGAGTGATGGGCATGGTTGTGAGGATTTTGTAGAATTGCATGCTTTAATTGGTATAGATTTGTTACAATATTTGCCACCCTTTTCATTTGAGAGATGTATGAATGGAGCTTGTTTTAAGATGGGTCAGCATATTGTACCATTTGGTGATATTAAAAATTTTCTATACCCTGACCAAATTGATAAACTGAATGTGCCTTCTAATAAAATTGGAGGCCCTTCGTCTCACGAAAATCTTGCCCATTCCTCTCTTGTTAATCAGGTTTTAAATCCTTCCTCCTCATACTTTAATCCATTGACAAGTATTTTTAAGGACAGTGCAGTACAACATGGTCTTGATAATATATTTACTCTTGAAAGCCTTGGTATTTTAGATGCTAATGAAGATATGGCTAAAGCCGATATTTTGCAAGTTTCTGAATTTAACAAAAACATAGTTTTTAAAGATAGTCACTACTATGTGAAACTTCCCTGGCAGGAAACAATTGACCTGGTTCCTTCTAATCATGTGGTTGCCCGTAAAGTCCTTGACCGAGTTGTCTCTAACTTGCATTATAAAAATTTGTTTGATGATTATGGCAAAGTTTTTAGCCAACAGTTGACTGATGGTATTATTGAGAAGGTGGATATAAACCCTTCAGAATATGCAAAATTTATTTTCATTCCCCATCGGCCTGTCCTAAAGACTGAGGCTCAGGTTACGACCAAAATACGCCCAGTTTTCAATTGCTCTTTAAAAACCAACCTTAAATTGCCTTCTTTGAATGAAGCTGCCTACCCAGGCATTGACCTAATGTCCTCACTCCTAAAATTAATACTGAAATTTAGATGTAATAAATACGTCATTCTTGCTGATATAAAGCAGGCCTTTCTTGCTATTAAATTACTTACTGAAGAGGATAGGAATAGATTTTGTTTTTTCTGGGTAGAGAATGGCAAAATTGTCACCTACCGCTACACCACCTTGGTGTTTGGTTTTGTTAGCAGCCCTTTTATTCTCCATTTTGTCATGAAACACCATGCCTCTAAATTTCCAGATGATTTATGCTCTAGACTGCTAGCAAACAACTTTTATGTAGATAATTTCCTTTATAGTAGTAAAAATCATTTAGAATTAGAATACATTTATAAAGAAGCATGTGTGAGAATGGATGAAGCTTCCTTTAAACTTAGAAGTTGGAATTCTAACTTGCCAAAGTTAAATTCTATGTTTGAAGCGGATGGCAGATTTGCTGCGCATGGTTGCCCAGAAGAGAAAGTTTTAGGTTATAGATATCATTTGGAAAATGATAGCCTAAGTGTTGCGAAAGTTGATCTTAACATAGAGGCTAATACTAAAAGGCAAATTTTGTCAGCCATTTCCTCTGTTTTTGACCCTTTGGGGTTAATCTTACCTTTAACAGTTAGTGGTAAGATATTGATGAGAGACATATTGGGTTTGAGCCCTAAAGTAGATTGGGATACTGTCCTAGATCCTAAAATTATAACTGAGTGGGAAAGGGTTGCTTTTTAGCTTAACAAGGCTTCTGAATAATCTTTTAGGAGAATGATCCTTGATAAGGACAAGGTTTATGGTTTGCATGTATTTTGTGACAGCTCAAAAACATCTTATGGATTTATTGTGTATGCATGCTGTGATAACATTTCTGAATTAGTCTTTTCTAAGGCTAAAATGGCCCCTTTGAAGGAGTTGAGCATCCCTTGCCTTATACTTGTGGCTGTTGTGCTTGCATTTAAGTGCCTGCCCAGCATTTTGTCTTCCTTTGAAGATATTAATTTTAAATTTTTAAATTTAGTAGTAGATGCCCCGGTAGTGCTATCCTGGCTATTAACAAATAACCCTAAGTGTAAATCAAAACTGGTTAAAATTAGGCTTAAAGACATTGATCTTGCCAAAAAGGAAATACTTTCCGAATTTAAGGTGCCAATATATTTCAGGTATACTGATACCAACAGCAATCCTGCTGATTTATTGACCAAAGGTGTATCTTTTAGAAAATTCATTGATATTAAAAAGTTCTGGGTGAATGGACCTCCATTCTTGTCTAATGATTTTGAAAAATGGCCTGCACATGAGCTGTCGAGCATTTCCCCAGAGTGTAAACTTAAATCCTTTGTACAGTGTACTGTGGCTAATGTTGTTGATGATGTCTTACACATTGAAAGGTTTTCACAGTTTGATAAGTTGATTATGATAACTGCTTATCTGTTTAAATTTAGTTATCTTAAGGTGGTGGAAGATGATCCTGCCAAATGTGCTGTACTTTACTGGATTAAGCGTATGCAACTTGCATGTTTTGGAAAAGAAATTAGTTTTCTCAAAACTAATGATGATTCTCAGCCTATTCCCTCTCTTAATAAAAACCTAGATCTATTTTTGGACGATGATGAAATTCTCCGCTCCCATGGGAGGATTTCTAAGTCTCTTCATTTTAGTTTTGATATTTGTAACCCCATTTTATTGGGCAAGTTCAGCTTCTAGGGGTATAAACTACTTTAAATTATGTTAGAAATAAATACCTCAAGCCAGACAAGCTGTTAAAAATACCTTGTCTTCATGTTTCTTATGTAAGAAATATAATGCTCTCTGCTACAATTATCCCAAACTTACCAACTTGCCAAAAAACAAACTAACTTTGATCAAACCTTTCCATCATGTGGGAGTTGATTTCACAGGTCATGTTTCTGTTAAGAATTATAGATAATAAAGATTACAAATGTATTTTTATTTTTACTTGTTTGAGCATTAGGGCCTTACACCTGGAGCTTGTTCCTGACATGTCTACAGAAAACTTTTTACTTGCCTTTCAAAGGTTCTGCAATAGGTACACTATTCCTTCTCACCTGTACTCTGATAATACTCGAGCATTTGGAAAATCAGGAGATATCCTGAGTAATGTATTTTATTCCCAAGAATTTTGTGATCACCTTACTAGTGTCACATTAAGCATATTAAAATTCCTCTTTATGCTGCGCTTATTGGAGCAGCTTGGGAAAGGCTTATTAGGACTGTTAAAAAATGCTTATATAAAACTGTGCAAACTAGAAAACTTTATTATTTTGAACTACTGACCACTTTATTCTCTCTTCAAGACGCTATAAATTCCAGACCTCTCACTTATAGGTCTTCTGAAAATGATTTAAATATCATTACTCCCAATTCCTTTCTGAAAATGCACTCTAATTCGGCTCTTGTCTTTAGAGAGTTGGAAGATCAATGGAGAGAGATGGACAGGGATGTTGTTCTTAAAAGCCTGGATCAGCATCTTATAACCTTTGAAGAATTCAAAAGGCTATGGTATGAAGAGTATTTGTTGAGTCTCAGAGAGCATAGTAGAAACTTGTATCATAGTCCTTGGACTAATCGTATAAAGTGCGGCGATGTTGTACTTATAAAAAAACTACCTAACAAACCTAGACCTTCTGGAAACAAAGCAATGGTAAAACTGTTCATCATCCTATTTGCAACTTGTATCCTTGTATCCTGCCTGCCTGCCTTTATGCCTGCCCCATTCCTTCCTCCCTGTCTTCAGTAGAGGGTTCCCCCTGAGAGGGGTCCCCCCAGAGAGGGACAAATCAGAGTAAAAGAAGGGATGATATTGACAATTCTGCTAAAGAAGTTCTTAATAATGATCCTACTCCTCCAGTTGCTAGGAGTAGGCAGTTAGGTGTTAAGAAAAGACCTGCAAGGAAGGCTGCTGTGAAGTTCAGGAAATTCCTGAAAGAAAAGCTGGATGATTTGTAAATAATAGTTTCCTTTTAGAATTAAGTTAGATTTAGGGTTTAGTTTGTATTGGCTTGTTATATGAAGCTTAAACTTTGTAAATATGTTTGATTTGCTGTATAATATTGCATGGTATGATATGAGCAATTGCATGTTGTTCTGAACTGAATGTTATGGTTTAAAAGTTGTGTTTGTACATTTGAAAATCATTTCCCCTTAATTTGCCTCCAGCAAATTGTTTTTTGCTGGGAGGATATTATAAATATTTTATTCCTGTATTAAACCTTACTATGTTGCTAATAACTATTTTAAATTAAACCTGGGGCTTTTTTAAAATGTTTACCAAAAATTTAAGAATATTTCTTGTCTCTCTATTTACACTATGGTTATAGAGACTTTCTTGGCTGTGAAAATATATTTTGTTTGGCAACAGCGAAAGTTTGTTTTGAAACTTTAAAAACGAAGCACTTGAAAATTAAGAGTCTATTGAATGCTTCGTGAGATGATATAGCTCCGATCTTTTGTAGCATTATTAAACTTTGCTAAACTAAGTGAAGTATTTATTTTATATTATTTAACATTAGTTCTAGTTAGGCCAAATTATTATTGTCATATTAAAGATAGAGGAATTGTTCTAAGAAAACTTATGTTAAGGTCTCTTTTATAAAGCTGGTTTTCCCTTTTGTATTCTGATTTAGCA
>JABUQX010130285.1:0-17798 GCA_015478945.1 Trachelipus rathkii
CTGAGCCACTCTATGACTAAGAAAGTTATCTTACTTGTGCTTGAGGATAAAGTGGCTTGTAACTATAGGTCTTAGATTTTTAATTAACTCTATCATAGAGCTGTATCCTTGGTCATACATTTTCCTGAATTTGGCTAGAATGACCTCAAGGGCAAAAAACATAAATAAATAGATGAAATTAATAAATTAGCTACCAGCAGGCCAAATTATTGATTTTGATTATGAAAGGTTTTATACAACAAAACTAAAAATTGGAAGTTGAAGTGATCTGGGCCTAGAACTAACTTTGAAATGAATTTTTGGAGTGAACAAATATGATATGGCTTACACCATGCAATTATTTGATTTTGAATTTGAAAAGGTTTAAACCACAAAAAAACAAATTTTGAGGTGAAAATGACTAACGCCTAAGTTTGAGTTGAATTTTTTTAAGGCAATATATAATGGAAGTTAGACAATGATGCATTGCTAATATATCTTCATACATATTGAATTAATTACACTAAACAACTAAACTTAGGACAAAGCACCATAGCTGGATTTCGTAGGCCATTGTGGGCTTCTACCGTCTCTATAAAACCTTAATTTAATGATTTTGTACTAATAATTACACAAAGATATGATAAAATTTTAAGCTTGGGATAGTTTAAAATTTTAATATTGCAGACGATTCAAGAACTTGCAACAAAACCGTTCGTTAAGACCAATATATTTAATAAATGAATACAATAAAGTCTTTGAATTTTGAGTACTAAAATAATATATAAATCATTGTGTAACTGAATAAGCTTACTTTGTGGTTGTGTTTCAAGACTTTTTGGTTCCTTGAGAAGTTCTAGTGAGATTTAAAATAACATCATTCCTTGTGCTTTTATTTAAATTAGTAAAACATTTATTTTAAAATTGAATAGGAGAGTAAGAGAAATATATGAAGAGGTGGTTGATAATAGGTAGAAGGAAAATTACATTTAACTCCTAAACTTACATTTTTTTATTGATAAAATTTGATTCCAGCAATTATTTAGGACGTGGAATTTAAGTGAGGTCGCATTGTGGTAAACATTGTAATTTTTATCAATATTAGTGAAAATATTTTGATTAGACAAAAATATAAATTCTGCTTAATAATAATTAAAAGATATGAAAATAGCTAAAGTTTTTATATTCATAAAAAACTAAAATAGAAGATATTTTTAGTGTTGAAATAAGTATTTTATATAACTTCTAATTATCAAATCATATTTTCAAGCCCTGAAATTTAGCTATTGAAACGCTCGTTGTTGTAAATAATGGGACAAGTCATAATATTAAGAATAAAATAATAATATATATGTACACATTGTTATCATAACAAATAATCTTACTGAATTGTGCTGTTTCTAAAAATTTATGTCTTCTTGAGGAAGTTCTTTAATGCCTAAGATAATCAGCCTTTTGCTTGTAAATTGCCACTTATTAAACTTATAGGGTAAATTAATGTAGAGGTAGAAGATAAAGAGATAAGATAGGTTTGATAGTATAGTTTGGAAAAGATGATTAAGAATATGACAATTTACCTAAACTACTTTACATTTTTTATTATAAATTTGATTTTCAATAATGCGACAATATAGATCTCTATCAGAGTTAACACTCTATTGACAGAAGTATATGCACGTCGTGAATTTATAAACAGTATTGTGGTAAGTCCAGCCCAACTAATGTTAGATATAGTTAAGTCAATGCAATAGACGCATTTACATTTACATCAAAAGGTTATGAAAATAAAATAAAATAGAAAGAAATACTATTTAGTTATATAATATTTTACTAATCTTAGTTATTAGCTATTATTATGATGTTAAAAGTATATGAATATTTTTATTTCCTCACGATTATACATTTTGGTAATATGCAAATCTAAAAGCATTAAATTTTTACAACTAAGATAAATTCCTGTGAAGGAATTCTTGATACTTGACTGTCTAAGTGGTCTTTCTTTGACTGAAATGAGCTGAGAATTTTGATTCTGTTGAGAGTCAAAGTTGAGGTGAAATTATCTAATTGAGTTGTAACTTGTTACATATACAAATAGAGTATTCACTTTTCTTGAATAACCAATTTGAAATAACTAACTTGGTCTGTATTTTCATTGTTTTGAGCCACTCGAATTGGAGAGATTTCACTGTTGCTTCAGCATCATTTTCTTCTACCTAACAGAGGAAGAGTGGGTAATAGATAACTCAAATGGGTAGAGATGAAATGATGACAGGTTTGCCATCTCCCCTTTTTAATTACAATCTCTGATTTTAATTTTCATAACAACAATGACTTTCCAATAATCTGCCAAAAAGCGAAGGGTCTAGGCTTTGTTAGTGGTGTGAATCATACTATATATCAACTTAATCTGTGGTCCATTAACTGATGAGATTTCTACTTGTCCGAACAAATTTAATAGATAACTCAACCATAATTTATATGAAATCCCTAACTCTGCTTAGACAGTTAGACTATGCTTAAGTTTGTGTCGGGAGGAGAGCTGTTTCTATAGGGTGGAAACTTATTGATATAGTTTGAATGCTGAGGTTCAAAAAAGGAATTTGAGCAATAATTTTCCAAAGTATTATCAATAAAACCAAGAGTTTTAGTCTTGAATTGATAACATTTGTGATATTTGAAATACTTGTTACCAGTTGTTACTATAGGTTAGGTTACTTTACTATTGGTTATGTGAAGTTGGATGTTCTTATCATCTTCAAAACTGATCCACCAACTGGAACAACTTTGAATACTTAGGTGAATGTTTGATGTTGATACGCATATGTTCGAGAAATTATTGAAGAAAAAATGTCAAACAGTTTATTTCCACCTTGTTTGAAATTCGTGTCATTATCTGAGTACAAAGGAAGGTATTCAAATAATTGTGAAACGTTGAATGAAAGTAAAAATGATTCAGTGGACATATCTGGAAGGACTTAATGCATAATTAACAAATTACTGTGTAATTAATAGTATACAATTTTTGAAGTTTCCTATAACTCTTATTAAGTTCCTATTATCTTCTTTTGAATTATATTCATCGTATAATCAATCTTATATTATATCCTTCGTATATCCAATATATCAAGACTGAAAAAAATTAAAAAAAATCTTTTTTTCTCTCTCTAAAAACTCTGAGACAGGTAATTTAAAAACGGATAATGTAGAGAAATTATCTTGGGTAAAATACTCAAGCAGTTGTGAATTTATATTAAGTGGACGAATAGTTTTAACACTCTCTCTAAAAAAATTAACTATTATAGTTCAGAAACATAATGAGTAAAGTATTTATAAACAAAATGATAACTTCAATTCTTTACACACTTCAGTCTCAAATATACTCTCTTTCATTGAAAGAATGGGCTTTCACTAATGCATTACTCTCCTAATAACTCATTTAAAAATCATGAAAATTTTAAGTGATTTTCAATTATTTATTTAAATGACTATCTTGCGTATTATTTTCGATATCTATTTCCGTCACTCTCTTGCATGAAATGTTTGATATTAAGTCGTAAAAAAGGTGCGAGATAGAGATTGTGATCCATTTGTATAACATTTTCATAGTCACGAGCTCACGACCGTAATGGTTTCATTTCACATGCAACTGATACCTCCTTCAAAGGAGAATTATAGGTGTGACTTTTTTATAATTCCAGGGTAATGCTTTAATTAAAATCTTTATTACTTTCTATGAATTGCATTCATAATTAGGATATTGGATACTCTGATAATACACTGCGTAAAATTAAATAACTGGTTTCAAACCTCTTGATATGGTATTTTGTTGTAGTGTTCAACGGATTTTTAATTTCCAAATTGTTCTCTGTGTAAGTAATTTCAACTTCTAACAATAGAGATAGCCTCTAACAACTTAAAAACGGATCTGAATATTAACCGTAGCGACAGGTTTACTTTAATTTTTAAAAGCGAATTTAGATTTGATCTGGTTTTAGCGGATTCTAGTATCTACACTGGTAGAAATAAGTTCTTGAGGAGATTCACCATTTTAATTTCCGTATAATTCATAAGTGTTTTATACTTTTGCCGCGTTATTATATTTAGCGTCTTTAAAACTATAAAAATCACATGATTGGAATGAGATTGTCTAAATGTCGAATAAATTTGAATAAAACGAGAGCGACGGAGTCGCATGCAACGGCGCGGGGTATCTTGTTTGTAAAAAAAAAAAACAAAAAAAAAAAAAAAATATAGCTTTTAAGATAATTGCCGTGATACACCTAATAAGTTCTTCCTACCTTCAGATAAAACAAGTAACAGAAATTGACACTGTAACACTAATAGGGGTGGTTTTGCATAACTGTTACAAACACCGAATTTCAGATCCGGAAATATGAGCTTAGCATGTGATTATATATATTATAATATATATATTATATAATAGTATAAAATAATAGCTATAAATAGCTAAACAACAAATTATATTTTACATTAAAATTTATAATAATATATAATATATATATATATATATATATAGTATTATAATATATATATATATATAAGTTATCATATATAATATAATATATATATATATATATATTAATATATCATATATATTATATATATATATACTTATATATATATGGTAAGTAGAGAGAGGGAAGGGAGAGAGAGAGAGCGGAGAGAGAGAAGAGAGAGACGAGGAGAGAGAGAGAGAGAGAAGAGAAGAGTAGAGAGAGAAGAGAGAGAGATGAGAGAGAGAGAAGAAGAGAGAGAGAGAGAGAGAGAGAGAGAAGAGAGAGAGAAGAGAGAGAGAGAGTAGTTAAGAAGAACAGAGGCCGTCAGCGAGCGTTGGTAATCTACAAGCATATTTCAACATGTTTCCAAAATAACATACCCTCTCCTCCTTTCTATCTCTGCTGAAATAAAATTTCTATTTATAATAATTATTGAAACATTTTTAAAAAGTAAAAAGCCCAAAATAAAGTAAGACCGACACGATGGAAACTTGCATATTTTAAATGTCAGCTGATCCGCGGGCGCTATTCGGGACGATTCCGGGCTCAATTTCGTTCTCTGATTGGTTATTAATTTTGTTCAATTTTTTGACTAACGTTTCTGAGTCGATTTTGCAAACGGCTGCATCTAGGCTTCTGGAAGGCAGCTATGACTAGTAAGATCCAACTTTTTATGCCGAATTCCGGCATATCGAATCGTTTTTTACATATTATATTTTTTGATTCACTGTTTTGATGGAGCCCATCGGTTTGGGATAAACAGAAATAAAAAACAAATAACAAAAGTTACCTACTTATCAACTATTGTGAAGAAGTTTATCGATTTGGAAGAAATTAGATTTAAAAAGGATTTGATGAGAAATGAACATTCTTGAAAAGTTTTACGTGCTTTAACACGTTTCATTTGTTGGTCATCAACCACTTATGGGTTAATAATGAACAAATTATACATACTGTTTAAGCATTAACTACAATTTAAGCGCAAACCATATACACATTAATAATGGTTATGCCGACAGTCCACATCATCTAGCTAAGTAACTATATAAAATATGATAATTTAAAAAAAAATTGATGACCGGTGGCATTGCAATCTATGCGAGTCCCTTGCATGTCTTCCTCATCCCTCTGGGTCACCACGTAAACAATCATGGGGATCTTCCGCATTCACTTTTTCCCATATCTTTAGCTTTAAATTGGATTCATGGCCACAACATCCGGCGAATATTTATGTATAAATTATATAGCTACGTTACCACTTTCCTCGTCACAAACAATATATTAATACTATATAATTTCTCTTTGTTGGTAATTTATAAGCACGTCGTTGCTTGTTACTCTCCGACAGGGGCTATTCCTCATCTCGAGTTAGTACTTTCATCCGGCTTCTGGCTTATCCGCTCCGAGCTTCCGTCTTCCATTTTCAGATACGCTTTCCAATACGCGTTAACGACTTGCAGAAGTATTTTTAACCTCACAAACAATAGAATATATATATTTTTAAAAAGCTTTACTTCCTTGACTCCATCTGTGCGACTAGCACCGTTATTCTACTCCATCTGACTCCGGCTCCGCTATCAGTCTGATTTTTTCATTTTATGAATAGTTCTATGCTTCCGTCTTTGAGAGCCAGAAGTTTTTTACCTGCTAAAACAATTTTCCTTAAAAAAAATTATAATTTTACGCGTTTCCAGCGCCTACTGAGAAGCCAACAGAGGCTCCTTTCAAAATTGTTTCTCATCTATCTTTTCTCCCATCATCATGTGGGAGTTGAGTATTCATCTGCCTCTTTACCCCTCCCCCTAAAATCTTGAGTACAAAATAAATGTTTTTTGGCCTTCTATCTCGGCTACCGGCTCCGCACTATACTTTAATAATGGGATTGAGAAAGAGCTAAGGTCTTTACAGCGTAAATTTAGCGCGTAGTTTGCGACAGAGGAAAGTTTAATTCTATTAATAAATACTGTTGTAACCGTTATAAGCCCCTGAAAAGTTGAATGGAATTTCAAGTGCACTAGTGCGGAAGTAAGGGAGAATATATTATATTAACAATGTCATTGATACCCCTCCCACCCTAGAAAGAAGAAATCTTAATAAATAAATTCGGCACTGATACATCATATTCACTTAAAAAAAACTCTCTCTATGAGCGTACATCTTATCGAAACAAAAAAATATACACCATGATATAGTAATATACGAAGGAGGGAAATTTCTAACAATTAAAGTAATTAATTAAAAAACAGTGAAATTTTTTATTTTTTACTCGTTAAAGCAGTGGCAAAGTTGGTTTGGGCCATACGCATATCTTTTGATGATTTCTTGACTCGTGTCAGTAATACCGAGTCCCTTAAATGAGATAACATTGTTTTTTGAACCACTCTCACTCTATATATTTTCATTCAATCTGTATCTTGTGTCCAAGGATTAGGCTTAAAGCATTACACGGGTTAATAAGCCAGACTCAAATTAGGTTTACATGTAGGCTTAAATAAGATAACATTGTTTTTTCGAATCTTATCTATCACTCTCCTCTTAACATAGGGTTATCCTTTAACAACTTAGATGAGGCTTAAAGTAAAAATACATCCCACACTTTGTAGATAGAAACACGGCATTGATGTGGGAACTCTAGTTGTCTCCATAAGCTCATCTGCCCTCACGAGATGAACTTGTGAAGCTAATAGTATACTCTATCAACTATACTTGGGTGCGTGAAAAACCACCAGATAACAATATAATCAACCACAAAAATCAAACATCAACAACTACAATCACATGAGAGTGGATTAATAGTGAGAGAGAAGATCACACCACACATATTATATCGGATATATATATTAAGACTATACGGCTCGATATGTAGATATGATATACCTTAGTAATGTGGCGTATAGTATAGGGAAGATACGAGAGCGATCATAACTGTTATATCATAATAATAATATAATAAGGTATATATATAGAACTGGCGACGCGATAGGTCTGACGATCATGATATCTGCGACTCTAACCGATATAAAAGGGTAGCTTGAAGGCAGGATATCTGGTACATTACTTATAATGGCACATCACATTCGATCGAACGATTGATTTTAAATTTTAAGGTTTAGGTTAATTTAGGTTGGGTTGGGTTAGGTAGGTAACTTAAGGTTGAAGCTTCCGGTTAGGAATAGTTGATTAAAGTACTATATTTGATTTGTTAAGATTTACCTAAAATTATGAATAAAGATACATATTTTTACTTGATGTCGTTCCTGGAGTCAAAACTATAATAGCCTAGTATAGGTATATATTATAGTGAATAATATATATATAGTATTTATTATATATATAACTATATATTATTATATATATAGTATAATATATATAGTTATATAGTATTATATTATATATAAAATTTTTTTTTGGGTTTTGGTTAAGCCGATGTATAGTGGTGAGTGTTTGTGGGATATCGACCGGCTGGAAGACCCGATGAAAAAGTGGATTGAAGTCAGTAAGGAATGTTGGATGAGAAGATGTTGAGTTTGGCGGGCGACGAATAAAGTGCATAATAGGAGTGATGGGCGGGTTTTGTGAGGGGTATGTTGTGGCTCACTGGCCAGGGATTACCTACATCGACGAATATGCATGGGAGGGTCCGCGCGGTACATGAGCCTAGGTGGATTTTGACTGCGACGAGTTTCTCTACTAATAGGTATAAGAGTGGCTTTCTTTTCGCTTGTGTCATATCTTGCACTGCCTTATACTTTTTCTCTTCCAAAGCATGTACGCGCATTATCAGCCCAGTCTTGAGAAAAAGAAGGAAGATGATGAGGTCTTGATATATATATTATATATTATATATATAAATATATATATATATTATATATTTATTATAATATATATATATTATATATATAATATATATATATATATATAAATAATATATATATATATATATAGTATCTAAGAATATAATAAATATATAATTATACAACAAAGAATAAAAGAAACAAACACAATAAAAATAATAATGAATAATATAATAAAACGATCAATAAACCTTTTTAAAGGTTTTCACAATAAACATCTGACTCAAAATGGTAGGGGGGAAAAATAATATGTTCTATAAAATATTTTAGGCGTAATAATGGGGATTTAGTTTTTACGAATTGCACTTCAACAATACTTGACCTATATATATATATATATATATAATATATAATAGTATATATTTATATAATAACTAATAATTATATATTATATAATATATATAAACTTAAGTAAACATTGTCCTAAAATATTTAGTATTGGAAAGGTTGGTAATAATTTTTATAGCGAAAATTAAAAATTAAAAATTGATTATCTAAATATTTTTCTCTTAACTTTTTTTATTTATGTGCTTCAAATTGAACTTAATTTCTAGTACCTTTTCTTTAATTTTTTAGTATTATTTCGTATCTAAATATTTGTTAGTACGAGCCTCAAAATGTTGGTATATATTATATAAATAATTATATATATATTATATATATAACTATTTATAATAATTCTAGTATTTTTCTTTAGGGGTATCTATATTTTAATATATCTAGTACCTATTTCTTTAAGGGTATCTATATTTAAATTATATATAAATTATATATATATAATTGTCATTTTTTCTAACTGCCTCACAGTAGTAGCAGAGAGGCAGTCCTTCGTAAAACATTATATATTTGAATCAGCTGAAAATTTTGAGGATCATTTATTTTATTTTTTTTTTTTTTTGAGTATTTTGTTTTTTTTTTTTTTTTTTTTTTTTTTTGGGAAAATAAATTTTTTTTTTTTTACTAAAGGAATACCTAAGGGTAAATCCGCAAAAGATGAGAGTCGGGTCTCTCGCTCCGGTGACCACGGGGGATATAATCCCCCCCTCCCGGGATGTGTCTCTCGGAACCCCGCATCTTTGTCTTTGGTGCGCGGGGTTCCCCGACCACCCCTCGGGTATAAACGTCCCCTCTGTCCCCGTCGGCCGAGCCCCCTAAATTTGGTGAAATAATTTGTTTTTTTTTTGTGGAATTTTAAAGTTTTTTTTAAGGGGGCTCGCAGCCAACGGGACACAGAGGGGGGGAAGTTTATACCCGGAGGGATGTCGAGGAACCCGCGACACCTAAGACCAAAGAGCGGGGTCCGAGAACACAGGGGGGTTAGTCCCCCGTCGTCCCCGCCGAGAGACCCGACTCTGCATCTTTACAAATAATACCCTATTGCATTCCTTTACAAAATCACCTATGAAATTTATCTTCAAAAAAAAAAAAAAAAAAAAAAAGTTAAAACCCCCCCCCAAAAATTTCGGGTGATCCCAAATATAATAATTTGTTTTTAATGTATGGACCTGCCGTTCTCTAAGTTACATACTGTGAGCATGTAAAAACTCTAAACATTCTATATACATATTATATATATAATTATAATATATATATTATATATATATATATTTATACTTATAATGATATATTATATATATATATATAATATATATATTAATTATTTTTATATATTATTTATATAATCTATATATAATATATATTATATAATATATATATATATATATATATATATACTATTATATTAATATATATATATAATATATATTACTATATATATAATAAAAAGGTTTGGAAAAACATTTAGTTTTTTTAAAAAAAAAAACCATAAAACTCAAGCAGTTTTTTAAATAAAATCTCAAGGACCAATGTTTTTTTGGGGCTTTTTGGGCTTTTTATGATTCTTGATGGTTCGAATGTGTTCTAATGGTTTAATTGATTTTAAAGGCAAATATCACTACTGGAATCCTTAATTAGGTCGCTAAACATATTTTTAAAAATTCTTAATAAATTTATTTAGATTTTTAAATTTCAAATTTTCTTGGAAACTGTAAACTGGTATAAAATTTAAGTATTAAAGTTTGAAGGAAACCTCATAAAAAAAAAATAATGAAACTGAATGATGTCAACTTAAAATCTTTCAAATGAATAATTATACTTTACTTTGTGTCAAAAAAAAAAAAAAAAAAAAAAAAAAGAAAAACGCATAAGAAAGATTTATTCAAATTAACCTATAATGATATACATATGAATTCTTATTTACCTTTATATTTGATACTAGGAATATATATATATATTATGTATATATATATATTAAGTTATATATCTAATATATATATTATTATATATTATATAATATATATATATTATATATATATATATATAATATATATATATATACTATATACATATATATATATACATACTATATATTATATATATTATATAAATATAAATATATATATATATATTCGTAATCGTAAATAGCAGAAATAAAAAAAATAGGAAGGAGGAGAGAGAGAGAGAGAGAGAGAGAGAGAAGAGAGAGAGAGAGAGAGAGAGAGAGAGAGAGAGAGAGAGGAGAGAGAGAGAGATGAGAGAGAGAAGAAGGAGAGGTAGAGGAAAGATTTCAATATCATCTCTCTATTAGGATAATTATAATTTTTATCTACAAAGTATTGGCTGCTTTAGCTGTGTCCAACCTATTTCTAATGTTGCTCTGCACAGTCCAAAAAGTTGAAAATACCCTTTCACATTAGCAGTTGATGAGTTGCCGACAATATGCTTATTATTTTTTATATCACTTCTATCTATTTTTCTTGTAGAGTTTGTAGCAAGTGAGGGTCACTGCTGACACAGAGACTCATCAATGGATACTTTTATGAAATGGAGGAAATTGCTCCTTAACTTTTGTTCCATAATCCACTGCTTTTGAATAACTCACTGAGGTACGATAGTAGATGGCATTGAGTGACGTGATCTACGGGATTGTATGATGAAAAATTATGGGAGTTCTGCAGACTCACTACAAGCCTTCCTGTTATGATCGATCGTTATCTGTCTCAGGATCGAGATTTAAATATTTGTTTTAAATTTGTCTGTTGATGTGATTAAGCTGTTTAGCTCCATATTATGTTTTTCCAAATATATAACATCATCATTTGTTACAGTCATATTCCTTCTAGCTGGTTGATGCTGTGGCATTTATCCACCAAAAATATAATATTATATATATATATAATTATATAATATATATAATATATATATATATATTAAAGCGAGAAAGTGATATAGTAAAGTAACGCAACAAAATGAGTCGATGGACACTGACAGAAGCTCACAAGAACTCACGGTAGCGGCGAGTAGACCGTGCATTAGAAGGACGTGTAGATTTATATTATTATCTTTAAAATGTGCAATCGGATGGGAAGAAAATGGAATATCCCAAAGCTCGAAACAAGATCATGTTTAAACATGTCAAATTTCTAAATTATATAGTATATAGATTATATAATATATAATATATTATATAGTTTATTATTATTATAATTATAATATATATAATATATAATATATTATATATTATAATTATATATATTAATCATTCCAAAATAAAATCAGCAGAAATTTTTTATTGCCTTTCAGTAACTACTTAATTGGAAAATTGAGAAAACCATATCAACATGCTAAGAAAATTCATTATATACATTTTTAAAAAATAATAATGCATGTTTTTTTTATGTAACATTGTTTTTTATGTGGTTTAAACATGGGTTTATAGACAACAATGTTTAAACCAAATGGTTATGACTATCGAGTTTGAAAGGAAGCAACGATGGACGAACAATGTTGAGTATATTATTTAGTAGTATATATAGTAAGTATATATATTTTTATTTATATATAATAATATATATATATTAATAAATAAAATTAATAAAAAATTAATTAAATAATAATAAATATATATATATAGCGAAAGGATAGAGCGCGATCTGGATGCAAAGATCATTGCAAGCTCGAGGCGGGAATGGCGTGTTATTGAGAGCTTCTTACTGCAGGCTGTAGATGAGGACTAATAGGTCGATGTTATAGTTATAGATATCACGGTGACGCCCGTTATCAACTAGAGCGATATAGCTGTGGGGCACACTGTAACGCAGGCATAAGGAAGATATGGATCGATATATATATAATATAAATATATTTAATATAATATATATATACTATATAAAACTATATATATATATAAATATATATATATTAATATTTGAAAATACTAAATATTTACGTCGAAATTAACTAAAAAATTAAAAAAAAGTAACGTTCTTTTTTGGCAATAAATTTTTTAATTTTTCTTTAACTAATATAAAAAAATTCTTACCAACCTTTCCAATACTAAATAATTTTGAGGGATATGTTACTTAAGGGTCTTATATATATATATATATTATATATATTATATATATATATATATTATATTATATATATATATATAATATATATAAATATATTATAATATATAAATTAATATTATATATATATTATATATTTAGTACTATATTTATTTATATAAATATAATATATATTATATATAATAATATTAATATTAATATATATATATATTATATATATATAGACTTACGCACACTCATGCATGCAATCAGACAACCTTACACTACCTAACGTATGCAAGCAGATAGACTTATTCACAACTATGTATACACCGTGCAGTGTACATGATAGGGGATCCAGATGTTCTGTCAGTATGGCATTTTGATTAATAGGTAGATGTTATATATATATAATATATATATATAATATATATATATATATATATATATTATATAATATATATATATATCTATTCATTATATACTATAAATAATATATATATACTATATATATATGTATAAAATATATTCATATACAATCACATATACATAAATGTTATATACATAATATATATTATAATATATAGTATATAATTATATATAATTAGTATATAATATAGTAATATAATATAAATATATATTCATATCTATATTATTATAATATATATATAATATATAAGTATATATATATTTCTATTATATATATATATATAATATTATATATATTATATTGGCCCTCTTGGAGAATTGGCGCCGATAATCGATATTGGATTATTTGGACCTTAGTAATATAATTGGTCCTCAACTAATTTAGGTATTGGCAAAGTTTCTGGTAGATTAATTTTTCTATAATCATTTTAAAATTATGATTTCGAATATACCACAAAAAATGAAAAATTGTGTTTCTTATCTGATGTGCTTTCTTTAATTGTTTTCAAATGTCATTTTATTTAATTTTTAATTAATTTCGGGAGAGAAATATTATTATTTTGTGTCCACAATGATGTGTTGTATATATATATATATATATAGTATATATATATATATAATATTTATAATATTATATATATATAATAGTATATATTATATATATATTATATAATTATATAATATATATATATATATTATATATAATATATATACTATATATATATATATATATATATATATATATATATATATATATATATATATATATTATATATTTATATATATATATATATATAATATATATATATAAATATATATTATATTTTATATTTATATATATATATAAATATATTAGTATATAATATTTACATGCATAGATGGTCAGTCTTTTTTAATGCCTCACAGTATGTAGCTAAAGAACGGCAGGTCCTACAGTAAACAAATTATATTTGGAATCAGCCGAAGATTCTAAGGATGGGGATTTAACTTTTTTTTTTTTTGTTTTTTTTGTTTTTTTTTTTTTTTGGGAAGTATTTTTTTTTTTTTTTTAACTAAAGGATCCCTAGGTAAACGCAAAGATGGCAGGATTCGGGGTCTCTCGGCTCCGTGGATCGACGGGACTAATCTCCGGGGATGTCTCCGAACTCCCGTCTTTGTCTTTGGTGTCGCGGGGGGTTCACTTCCCATCCCTCGGGTATAAACGTCCCTCTCTGTTCCCGTTCGGCTGAGCCCTAAATTTGGTTTGAATATTGTGTTTTTTTTTTTTGGAAATTTTTAAGTATTTTTATATATATAGAAATATTTTTATTGTTAAAAATATGATTATTTTCATAATATCGATATTATTGTTTTTTAAAACTACGATTATTTTATTTTTTAAATTCTAAATTAAGATTTTTCATTTTTAATATTATTAATATTCTGTGAAACTACATTTCAATAATAAATGCCTGATTTTTAATATTATTTTTTTGCTATATTTAAATTGTGGTTTATTCATATTTAATTTTAGATTTAACAACATTGATCAGATGGCAAGTGTAAACTTTTCAAGATATTAATGTCAAAACTAAACTACCTGTAATCCTTCTAATGAATAATGGATTTAGCCTTCCTCTTCAAAATGTGTAAGATATAATGATAAAGAAACTTCATTAAGTACAATAAGATAGATGGAGATGTCGTTTAAAGAATTGTGAATAGACATAATCTTGCGAAAAGGAACATGTTAGATATAGTAACTAGCTTTAATATTATCATATATTTCATATTGTTGGTGTATAAAATTTATCAGAACAAACACATTTTGTAAAGAACAGCTCAATATGCATTTTGAATCGATTATTGACTGGAAAACTTATTTGTACTTCTCATTCTTAGTTTGTAATTAATTACGTAAATTTTAATTTTCATTCAAAGATAAAAAAATTATACAATGAGTGAAAAAAATCCTATTGATATCATAAAAATAATCAATATCTGATACCGGGCCAATTTCAAAGAAGGCCCTATATATATAATAAATAAAAATAATAATAATAATAAATAAATAATAATATATATTAATAATAATATAAATATAATAATATTAATAAAATAATAATAAAATAATAATAATAATTAATTAATAATTAATAATAATAATATATAATATAATAATAATTAAATATAATAAATAATATAATAATAATAATAATAATAATAGATAATAATATGCATCAATAATAAATTAAAGAAGTTAAGAAGGAATGGAATGCTTTTAAGGAAACAGTATGATGACTGCATAGGAAGTTTGTGTGTAAACAAGATTGGCGAAGGAATAAGAAATAAGGTACAAAATGGTGGAATTTAGATTGTTAATTTAAAGAGGAAAAAAGAGTTTTTTGTCTAAAAATTTAGCTATTAATAGTAAGCTGACATGGAGGAATACAAGAGAGTGCGCAAAGTGAAGTTAAATGAAGTGAAGATGCAAAAGGAGGGGCGGACTAATGGTGGAGTGGAATGATTGTTGCAAACTGTAGAAGAGAGTAAAACTATTTGGAAGGAAGGATTAAAAGATTAGGAATAAGAAGAGAAACGTTCATCATACTGTCAAGTAAGGCTTGATTGGGAAATGTAGTTCAGATGATAGGGAGGTCCAGGAAAGATGGAAAGAACATTTTAAAGAACTACTAAATGCTGAAGAGGTAGAAGAAGAGGTAGAAGAAGCACACAAAATTATCACGATGGAAGAGTTTAGAGATGTAAATGTAGGCAATATTAAAAGGATGAAATAGTGAATGCTTTGAAAATGCAAAAGAGGAAATCTTCGTGGGTTGGTAGTGCTTGGGTATCAAGTAGAAAGTTGAAAAGAGAGGTGAATTGTTGTAGTGGCTGATGAGAATTATCATGTTTTGCTGGGACATGCTGAGGTACCCACAGATTGGTAAGATTTTCCTGTCTTCGTATCAATTTAATAGGTAATGGGGAAAAAAGATTGTTCTAGTAGCATATTAATAGAGTATTAACTTATTGAGTGTTGTAAGGTATTTTGGTAATAATAATAGGGAAAATTAAAATATGACAGATAAACAGATTGGAGAGATCAATGTGTTTTAGGGGATGGTCGAAGGGATTGTGATTAGTACCTTGAGAATCTGGCAGAGAATTCTTTCGAAAAGAGGTAACGTTTCGGCTAAAATGCTTCTTGATTTTTTGGAAAAGGCTTATGATAGAGTGCAAAGAGGGAATTGGAGAACATTATGAAGTTATGGAATAAATGGTTGTTATTAAAAGCGATTAAGCATTTTACAAGAACAGAAGAGGGTGTGTTAGGATTAAACAGACAGAGGGGAGTGTGTTGAGAGAAGGATGGGGTATAAGACCTAAGGTTGTGTTCTATGGTGTTAATATCATTTTATAGAATGGTAATTAAGGTTGTATAAAATGGCAAGGAGTGATCTAATTGACATGATAGTAATTGGGCGATAAGCGGAATTAATTTTGCCCGACGATTATGTCGTTGATTGCCGATGTACATAAGGAAAACTGATGAATATTGGTGCTTGAGTTTGAACGATGTGCAGAAAGGGATTCAAAATTAATTCGGGCTAAAAGTAAAGTGTGAAAATCCGAGCAGACCTATAAGGAGAACGATTCATCTGGTTGGATATATAAGAGGTGAATGGGGAAAACGCTGGCAGCGACAACAGTTTTAGATAGATAGATACGAATATTGGGGCTTTCGGGATGCTAGAAAGAAGAGATGACATGAGGGTTGCTGAGGGTGAAAGAGTATATTTAAAGCAGCCTTAGAGAATATGGAACATGGACATTTAACAAGGAGGTAAAATTAAATTGTTCGATGTGTTATTTGTTAATTGTTTTTATGGATTGTGAACGTTAAATCATCTAGATTGGAAGAGTGAGGATTTAGAATGAAAAAAAAAGGTTTTTTTTAAAACGAGTATTTGTGGAATAAAGGAGTAGAGATGAATAAATGTAGGTATAGGGATATGTGCGAAGGAGAATGTCTGATGGAAGAGAATCAAGGAGTCTAGATGGTAGGTCAGGTGGAGTGCTTAGAATGAATGATAATAGATTGACTAAAAGGTTTAAAATCGAAGTGGTGGCAATAGGAGAAAGGGTAAGCCAAAGTGGAGGTATGTTGATGGAGTTAAAGGAGCATAAACAAGAAGGATTATATGTGGATTAAGGAATAGATAACGCGAGAGCAGATCACTTGAGAGAAGTTATTAGGAGAATCCGTCAAAGGTCATAAATGAATCAACCTGAACATAGAATAAGCAACAGATTTCCGATCTGCAACTGACACAGACTGCAGTTTAGATGGGAGACCGTGATGACATAATATAATAATATATATATAATATAATATATGAAATAATAATAATAATATAATAATAATAAAATAATAATATAATATACTATATATAATAATAATAATATAATTAATAATAATTATAATAATATTCTACAGAAGCAAATCAAGGCTTTTAATTTTTTTGGATTTCCGATGTGTGAATTTGCCTTCGATGATTCTTAGAACAATGTTGTACGGCATTACTATTTTTATTGAATTAGAGAAAAGTTTCAAAGGGTCGTAACTCGAAGATTGTAAGATTGTT
>JABUQX010130286.1:0-12715 GCA_015478945.1 Trachelipus rathkii
AGAAGATGAAGAAGAGATAGTAGAGTAGGAAGGATATAACAGGATGACTCTGATAGATGGATTTACAGGAGTTTTAGGGTTCGCGAAACAGTGTTGTGTTTAATGAAGAACTGGTTAAGTGCTGAGAAATTGAGTGGTGGCAGGCTTAGAAAATTGACGACCATCCCTGGGAAGACAAAGGGCTGGTCGGTGTGTGCTTATAGTCGTGTGTACTAAGGTGTAGAATGTAAGTGTAGGTGCATTCTATGGGTCGAGTCGCTAAGTGCTCCCATAGTCGGAAAGTGTGTGTGATATAGTGTAGACGAGTGGGGTGTGTGTATGTGTGTGTGTGTTGTGGTGCTTTCCGTGTATAGTTATTGGTGGTAGTGGTGATGGTGGTGGTGTACAGCCGTATAAATAGTTCTGAAATGTGTGTAGTTGGTGGTGTGTTCGTTGTGTGGTGTGTGGTGTCGTGGTAGCCACGGGCTGTGAAATAAGGTAGCGATACGATCCATATCAGGTGCCGGGTAAAGCCGCGATATCATGCACCGATTCGAATGTTTAGCGATGAGATACCTAGAACCTAAGGCTAGGCATCAGATTTACCGATGGATGTGAGCTCAGAGATGGCGCGGGATGGAGGGCTAGGGTGCAGGGTGTAGGATAGGTATGTAGGCGGACTGAGGGTAGGTTAGAGGGATTAGTAGGATAGCGTACGGTGTATCGGGTGTAAGGGTTAGGGTAAGGTTAATGAGTTAGGTTAGGCTTTGGTTGGTTCAGGTTAGGGTTAGGTCAGCGTTAGGGATAGCAGATGTAGGTGCTAGAGGCGGTGTATGGGCTTGTAGTATGGGTATCCGGCAAGTCAAGCCGGAAAGTATGCGAGTGGGCAATGCAAATAGGACAAGGTTGTAGGGACTAGATAAGGGTATATGGAGTTAGGCTAGGCCGGCGCGTATACTAAAGTATATAGTAGTAAGGGATATAGGGCGGATGAGTGAAGTATTATTTTAATATGAGTGATGTGATATATTATATAATAGCATGATATATTATATATATAGGTATTCATATATAATATTTCCCCCACCTACTGGGCCGGGCTTCTCTCTCTCTCTCTCTCCTCGCTTCTCTCTCTCTACTCTCGTGTCTGCTCTCTGCTCTTCGTCTCTCTCTCTTCTCTCTCGTCGTTCTGGTCTCCTCTTTCTCTCTCATTTAGATAATATTAGTGCGACGCTTGATATCAGTAATATATCTAGGTTGATGATATATAAGTATAGTAGCGATTAGCATATATACATAATACTTAGTAGTAGTTAGACTGTATTATAGAGTCGTACCGGTATAAGTATACCTGATTACTAAGGCCGACTTAGGATAGTAGTCATATAGTGTAAATATATACGACTAACACTTATTAAAAGAATATATAGTATATAGAGAGGTCTTGCGGAACAGCATTAGTAGTTTGTAGTTCAGCCAGTGAAAAGGTGACGAAAGTTGACATCGTTCTGAAGCAAACACGAAATTTTGCGAAAGTAAAATTCAAAACACAAACATTGAAAAGAGAGTAGAAAGAAGAAATAAAGGAGATAATAGAAGAAAGATACAGAAAATATATGTCAAATGAAAACTGGATATAAAAGTGAGTTCGCGGAAATAAAAATGAGATGTAAACTATACGACGAGAGCATTGGTGTTTGCCAGTCTCGATGCTTTGGTTGTACGGTTCGAATATCGAAAGAATTTGCGTCGTCTTCCACGTTGTGAGTTCTCATGATTGGGACTATGGAAGTGACACATGAATACTGGATCGAACTACAGAGACTGTGAAGAAGTAAAAAATTAGATTAAAGATATGTGCGCAAATAGATGAGAAAAATGAATTCAAATAAAAATAGGTCTGAAAGACAAGTTGTTAGTATTTAAAAAATGATTCTAAGTAAAAAAATTTTCTCAGTGTCTCGAAACACGTCTGAAAGTGTAATGCAGTTAGACGTACGTGCTAGTGGATCAACCACGGTGCGTACCTGCTCTCTCTCTCTCCTCGTGCATCTCTTGCTCCGCTTCGCTTCTTGCGCGTCCTCGTCTCATCGGCACTTCTAGTCTCGTCAGGTGGCTTCTCTCTCTCTCGCTGCTCTCATTTCGATGATATGCACTAGATAGGGTAAATATAGTAGTATACTATCATGTAGGCGTAACCTAGGTAATATATTTACTGTACTAGTCGAGCTATAACGGGCTATCTATATTATACGTATTAGTATAGGTAGATGATAGTATCAGAGTGTATAAGTATAGTACGCGTACTAGGTTACTATATAACTACTGATATGATATAGTACAGATAGGGCTATATATAGGTAGAATGTTATCTTATTCATTACTTATTCCATTTATTATTATGAGTATTATGAGGATAGGAAATATAATTATTGATTATATTATTATTCATTATTCATAATTATTTTATAGTGAATACTAATTAATATATTATCTAGATGGGAAACCCGGCGGATTTGCTGTTATAAAACCTCGACACATGGAGTAAATTACCGTATATTTAACAATACGTGCGCTGGGCAGGTGGTTAAGTAGGTGCGAAGGTTTGCATCGGTGCTGAGGTAGGTCGAGTGTCTATAATTTCGATCTGTATGACGATGGAAGCAACGTCGAAACATATATAATAGACGGTGAGGCTTTGAATGTGGTAAGAGAAGTTATACGGAGCCACACGATGGAGAGGGATATGGTGAAAATTCGTGAGTAGCGCCACCGTGGGTGGCCGGGGTGTGGTGTGTGTAGTGTGTAGGGGATGATAGTATATATGTATCATATATGAGGTTCTATTATTAGCTAGAGATAATTATAGTACTATATATTATTGTGAGTACGATAAGTTATGTATAGCATATAATAAGATATATTCTTGTATTATATATACATTAGTAAAATTCGTACTATGAGTAGTGAGATGAGCCGGCGGGAAAACCGCGAGATGGGCTGTCCTGGCCGGACTGAACGGTGATGGGCGTGACGGGCGGGGTGGGGGTCTCGCACCTCGCAAGGCACAAGCGATCAAGGTTAAACATACCAAGACACACAAAGGGCATAAAAAGCCGCTAGAGACACATCAGAAAATCACCGTGAGGCCAAAAATGACGTCTCATGGTGACGAAAAAAATTAGGAGTGGGGTAGAAATAGGGGGACGCAATACGTACGATGGAGTGCTTCGGCTCCCATCTGGCGCACCCTTTCTTACGAAAGAGGTGCTAAAGATTAGGGGTTACCCAATGAAAATTAGGGTTTGCCGAAACAATAGGGTTGCTCGGCAGAATAATTGTTGGAGTTATTAAGAATTTAGAGTTCTCAAAAAAAGGTTTCAAATCAAAAAATTTGGGTTTGTTCTGAGGAAAGAAGTTTCAAAAAAACTTAGGTTCTCAAAAATTGGAGGGGGTGCTCTCGAAAAAATTTGGGATTCTCAAAAAGGATCAAGGCAGCGAGACTAAATCACCCTCAGTGATACAACGTGCGCGGTCAGGAGCCAACTGGACGTTCGGTCAAGGTCAAATTGTTTTATGTGTGCAAAAGGTTAGCCATAACTACTGGGGTGTCGTAAGCCCTGATAGGGAGTAATCGACTCGAGCGACACCGGTGCATCCTTAACCAGAAAGGATACTCGAGAGTCTAAGCACTTTGTCGGGGATAAAATCGAACTCGTGCTACAGCTCTCCCTCTCTCCTAAGCTCTGCTCTCTCCTCTCTCGTTTTCTAACCCGTTCGATTATTTCAGGGCGGGTAGGTCATACTTTCTTTATTATGTCTTATCGTCGCTAGCTACTATTGAAAGTTGCAGTGCTTGCTGACTCTTCAAAAGTTCCGCATAACCATCCTCCATTAGGAGAAGGGGTTCGTTGTGAACAGCGTATTTTCTATCAACAGTCTCATGCCTTTCTCTTGTCCAACATCTCTGACCCCAAGGCTTTTAACCCTATGGCTCTAAGTCGCTTAACATAAGAAACTCTACTGCAGGATGCAAAGTCTAGAATAGAGCACAGCATTCGCTGCGTGATCTATTTGTGGCGCCAGACTCAGCCGTTTGACTTGCAATACTTTCCAAAGCCGTGTGTCCGGGGTATGACTCGGCATTTGAATTGAACCTGGTCTTGAAAATTTCCCCTGCTAACTCGGGGGGGAATTAGAGAATACAGGCCTCCGGCTTCTTAATCTCCAGTAGGAAAACAATATACTGAGTCATGTAGCCGGTTACGCAGGAAACTCGGTCTGTGTAAACGAAACCGTGAATTATGAAAAACTTTTCCCAAAAGCTCCTAACCATGCCAGATGACAACTTTATATGGTTTGTTTTTCTTTTAGGCCTATGTTTTGGGTAATAATTTTTCGTAATAAAGAAAATTCGATTTATTTCCCTGTGTCCTAATATAATATGTAAGTGAGGGGCGCGTTGCGGACCGTTAGGTGACGTATATCATGGTAGCCATCCCGTGGTAGCCAGTCATAGCATCAACGGGGAGGCATGGGAGGCTACGTGTAGCGGCACATGCGCTACCGGCGCTATTAGTAGAGTATAGTATATAGTAGGTCTATAGTAGATAATTATGTATAGAGTGAGTATAGTGATAGTACAATATATAGTACTGAGTAGGATAGAATATCTAGGGAAGAAAGTTAATGGAGTAATAGAATGTCTCGGTTACTTGTGATGGATCAGTATCGGGAGGGGAGTGGGTGCTCAGACAGGTATTATAGTTAAACCCCATGAACGTAACTAATTCACGGGCTAGTTGGAAGCGCACGCCGCCAAGAGAAGTGTTTAATGAAAGTATCCTAGAGGATAGAAATCTCCTGGCTTAATGAACTAAATGCATTTTCCAGGTCCAGAGGCTGTCAGCACAAACGAGAAATTATATATATAATATACTACTATATATAGTATAAATAGTAGCGCGTTAAGTATAGGTATAACTGATGTTCAGGTATAGCAGTCATAGGCCGTCGAAGCTAGGCTGTGCAGGACGAGTATACTGGAGGCTAGTGATCAATAGTAGTAGGTATTATAATGTTTAGATGTGGGTGTGTTAGAGTTTTTATATTGACTTATGGACCTATATATACAGTATATATATATACTGGTATATATACGTAGTATGGTGTATTATGGTATTCAGTATATAGGTTCATTGACCGGTGGATGAATATATGATATATATATATAGTATTTTATATGATATACTATATATAATATAAGTAGCATATATTATATATATATGATAATAGGTATACGTATATATCGGTATGATAGGCATCGGTAGTGCGCTGATAGAGGGTGGTTGATATATATATTATACGGTGATAAGTATAGGTATAGGTAGCTGAGTCCGTCCTCACTGTAGTGTGAGTGTATGATGATAGGCAATCGTAGTAGTAGTTGATATACTGATATATTACTAGATATATCATATATAACGTTATCTTATTATATAGTATTAGTTTTATAATACTCTAGGTATATATAAGGTATATATATATATAGATAATATACGTACTATATACTGATTATATAATATATAATGTATAAGTAATATAATATAATAATTTACAGTATAAGTCTATTATATTATTATATATTAGTGTATAGTAATATATCATCACTATATACTATAGTATGATATATAGTATATGAGCAGTAGGTATATTAGTACTATGAGTATATTATGACTAATTATATATAGTACTATATATATATTAGTATAGTATTAGTAAATAGTATATTATAGTCCTATTATGATATGACTAGCATACTAATGACTTATAATATATCATATCAATAATTTTATAATATAACGTTGTAGATATGTATATATATTACTAAGACCTTATAGGATTTCATTGGAATTGGATCTTCTGAAGATCTTTGGAAGAACGAGTCCAATGAAGGAATATGAGCAGGAAGATATGAAAACGTAATAATAAAACGTCGGAAAATGGCTGGCATAGACAGGTACTTGTTTATGAAGGGTATGTAGCCACTGAGTGACTGCGAGAAGAAAGGTTATCGAAGTCTCGCAAATTTCATATTTGCATACCCACGACCAGCGAGTGGATTCGAGTTAAACATATTCACTTCAAAACTATTAGGACCAATATAATAAAAAAAAAGCATAGCATCCGCTTGAGAATGATTTAACAGTGTGTTAAGAAGTATGAAATTATTGACCTGACTCAAAACGTCTGGGTTTCTCCAGTGTCGCGATCTTCTAGAGTCAAGGTTTTCTTTCCGTTTTCACATTCTTATTAGAGTTCATTGGTTTCAAGCACATTTCAGTATAAATTTTTTATTTATTGGAAATGGCGTTTTTTTTTTTTTTCCCATAGACAAATATTATAAGCAAGGACGTAGCCAGGGGAGGTCATGGGGTCTGATCACCCCCCTACGGACGAGAATTATCTTAAAATATCAAAGAAAATTTTGTTTTAAGAAATTGGACCCATTGGCCCATTTACCCAGAAGTTTTGAATATATAAAATAAGTAATGAAAATACTAATCAAAGCAAGATGATTTATATAAAACACAATTAGGTTATATATACTATATATATAATATAGTGTATATAATATAATAGTATATACTGATTATATATATAGTATATATTATATATATATTATATATATATAGCTATATTTATATATATAGTTATATATATATATAGTAAGAAGTAATAGTATATATTATGTATATAGTAGTATATAATAATTAAAAGTATATATAGTCAGTGGCGCTCGTGGGTGAGAGAACCTTGCGGCCATGGAAGGGGGCTGCCACACGTTAATACATCGATATTACTATATAATATATTAAATAATATATAGTATATAGTTTGTGATGAAACTATTATATATAATAATAATATATATCATATATAATATATGATAAATATATATTTATAGTAATTTATATATATATTATTGAGTAAGGATATATATTAATAGTAGGTGGATATATATAGTATACAGTCAAACGGGTACCTCTCAATATTATTCTGTCTAATATTCGTTATTATAAAGAATGAATATTAAGCTCTTCGGACTTTCTGTGATGTAGAAAAGTGTGTGTGATGTGAGTTTTCATGTTGAGATACTGGTATTCTTAACAGACATTACCGTCTTTCTATTCGTGAAAAGGCATCGTTAGATGCTTCAATCTTCTCGTTGCCATGGTATACGGTAAAAAGTATTTATATTCTCTGTTGCAAGGTCGAGAAACGTGGTTTCTGCTTCTGACGTCGTCACGGAGTTGTAAATTAAAATTTGTAGTAGTCTGGTGATATTTGAAAATGTGTTGAAATCTCCTAATTTTTCAATCGCTCACAGCAGATGGCTCAACATTTCAATAAGGGTCTTCTTATCCTCAAACGGAATCATTAATTCCTAACTTGTTTATAGTTTATCGGTATAAGTGATGGTGGTGGCAGTAAAAATTAATAGGGACTTTTTTTTTTTTAATCATGATTTGCAGATGCATTATAGGACTTTTTTCGGTAAATAAAGCAAAAGCCTAAAATAAAATTGTAATTGTAGAGATGTCCAATTTAGAAACAAATACGAAAAAACGTCATTGCCTGCTTATTCAGGAGCCTCGGTCTCTCTTCTTCTCTCTCTCTCTCTCGAATCTCTCTCTCTCCTCTCTCTCGCTCTCTCTCTAATATATATATATATACTAATATAGTATTGTATTTATATATAATAATAAGTATATATACGTATATATGTATATAATAGTATTATATATAATTATTACTATAGTATATATATGCTATTATTAATAGAGGTATATACATATATATATTATTGCACGATAATGTTATATATGTACTAATTATTATAATGTTATTGTAGATCTTATACATATCACAGTCAGGCATGGGTTGCAAAGTGGTGATTGGCTGAGTGGATAAAATACTAAATAAAATATCTACCAGTGGTGATATTTTTTGTAGTAGATTTATACACTCACTGCAGTTGAGCACACACCTTTGCAACCATGGTGGAAATGGTGATAGAATGTATGAAATAAATAAGTAATATAGCTATAACTAATTTTATACGTCGTATAGTAGTATATGATATATATAGATATATATAATATAGTACTGGAATATATATATATAGTAGATAAAGTTCTTATAATTATATAATATATATATAGGTTGAGTATATTTAGTATCAGGTATTTAGTGTCTGTATGACTGAGTGATACCGGTCGTTCTATAGGTATTGGACGGTATATGAGTATACTATTATATATCATTAGGTGGCCTAATATTATTATAAGGTTTACTAATATTAGTAATAGGCTATTAAAGTAGATAGTATATATGTATATAGTTATATAGTTATATGTATAATATGTATGATAGGCTATCATGAGCTGCATGATAAGTTATATTATAGTATATTTATAGTATAATATATATAATATATGCTATATAGTATACTACTGGTGTAATCTACGCCAGGCACTGTCGATAATGCCAGCTGTTGGTAGCAAGATCGCAATAGGGAACGGGAGGCTTACCCATTGCTTATGAAGGTTTCAGAGGCAACCGAATCTAAGAGAATAGAATTTATCTCCTTTAAATGTTTAACAAGTAGAATATGTTGAAATAAATACAACTGCAAGTCTTATTAAAATATTTGTATGCGACTCACATTTGAAAAATTAACTATCCAAGTACGTGCACATGCATCCATCATCATCCAGCATTCATGATAAAAATGTATTATTTTTTTTTCGTGTAATAAATCATATTTTATTTTCCAATAAAACAAAGTTTTCAACACCAAAAAAAAATAAAAAAAGAAAACACAATCCAAAAAAATTTTAATTGTGCCATAAATGAAACGATTTTTTTTATTTATGTCTTTATATATAGTGTCCTTTTATATGTGCAGAAGGACATTAAAGGACAAGCATAGCAATCCCACAAGGTTTGAAATAGCAATTTTTATATGAGAGCAAATCTGGTAAGTTGCGCATAAAATTCAGAAAAAGACAAAGCTGGACTTGCCACAAAACGAACTTAACTATAAAGGAATGTATATTTCGTTTTCTTGTTAAGGCGCAAGAACTTGCGTAGTACTTTGTCTTTAAATTAATAAAGCTTGGTCTTTTTTGAGGCTTGCACATATTAAGGGCAGCACCAGATATTTTAGTATGTATGTGGGAATATATTGAAAAAAAATATTCCGTACATTAAATTTGCTGTGCAAAAAGCATTCTTTCTTATTTTCTTTGTTAATATACTATTTTTTTAATGCTATTAAATTGTTTAGAAAAGAATTGTCATGGGATTTATAAGTTAAGCAAATTTTATATTTCCATCAACATCCTATGCCTGGCATTTTTAATTTGGAGGGGCAGCAGCCCCGGAGCCCATTGAGACGAGCCGCCACTGTATATAGTAGTAATGATAGATATATATATATATATATATATATATATTATATGGTATATATTAATATCATATATATAAATAGTATATATATAATATATATATAGTATTAATATATGATATAATATATATATAGTATATATATAGTATTAACTATAGTACGGTATCTATAGAGTTATATACCTTCTAATGAGATATGATAGAGAGCCTATTTGTGGTTCGTGAAGATTTCTTAGGTTTAGAGTCTGTTGAAAGCACAAAAGGAGAATCTTTAGCAGAGGCAATAAATATTACGAGGGTTGAAGTAAACGCAGTGACTTTCTGATTTAACAACTACGATGGTGGCGCAGCAGCAATGAAGAATGTTTTAGAGGTGTTGAAACTGCCGAAATATAAAGTTTATGTATTTGTTGCTCATATTCATATAGAGTACAACACATTAGAAACTATTGACGCAGTGAAAACAAATGGGCACAAGGATAGGTCACCAAGGCGGACAACTATACTATTTTAATAGAATTTATTTTTCCTAAGACTGAATGAGCAAAACTAACAATAATGTGCGAAACAATGTGGGTGGTAAGTTACGGTGGGTTGTTACGATATAGGAAAGTTTCCAAAGCAATTTTTGGAGCTTTAGAGGAGGAGCTTGAGATGGATTAGATATTGAACTTTCTTCAAAAATCTCAGATATTTAAATCTGTAATCACTAGTGAATTGGTTATAAGCTTAATTATGATATCAACTTTATTCACTTTCACTTTTCCATTAAGTCCTATATTGCAGTCTCCTTCATTAGTGACAGCAACTGCTCTTAATCATATTGAAAATGTGGTTCTTGCTTTGAAAGATTTCGGTGAAAACATCGATTATTTTTTTTTTTAAGCAATTTGGCATTTGCAACAGAACTTGTGCTTTCTGTTAATTAATTAATTAAGAAATGAGAATGTCTCGTGTCAGAATCAATGTTAAATGAAAAGAAAAAAAAAATAGATTTTATTGATATGTAATCTATTGTATTAATTTTTAAAATAAATTTTATCAATACAGTGATATTTGAATAGATACGGATTCTACCATCTATCTTACTCGCATCGTGCACTATAAAATGATATTTCTCTACTCTGAAAGGGAGGGTTTGATTTTTTCCCCTGGCTGGTTCAGTTTTAGCCTCAAACTGGTAATGGACATAAAATTCTTAATTTTCAGCCAATTTTAACTAAATAAAAGGATTAATAAAGCTTTTTTGACGTCGACAATGTCGTTTTCGAGTTTTTGTATAATATAATCTTTTTCGCTCTCGTTAGCTTGCAATTGTTTTCCAAATTATTGTATTAAGAAACCCAGTGTGGCCGCTTCTTTGTGAGCCATGGTGGGTCCTGTATATTGACTCAAAAATTGTATTAAGAAATTTCGTGAATAAGTTTTTGTGAAAATGTGAAATCACTTAACTATCCCTTCCATTAACATATCCTTTACCACTTTATAACTGACTGAAATGAGGGCATTGAAATAGCAGGAAAGTCAGATAAAACTTTAATAATAATAAAAAAAATATTTTAAAACCAGATAAAACTCTAATAATAATAATAATATTATAATAATAATAATAATAATAATAATAATAATAATAATAATAATAATAATAATAATAATAATAATAATAATAATTATAATAATAATAATAAAGCGATATTCAATACAAAAATAGATTTAATTCAGAATCATTATAAAACTCTAATTTTTTGTGATTTCAAAAAATATGTCATTGATTTTTATTTAATACAAACTATAAAAATAATAATAATAATAATAATAATAATAATAATAATAATAATAATAATAATAATAATAATAATAATAATAATAATAATAATAATAATAATAATAATAATAAAAACATGATTAAAAGAGATTTAATTACAATTCTTGTTACAAAAACAAAATTCTTTGGCATGAATAATTACTATGAAAGAAAAAATACAGAGAGATAAAACTGAGATTATACAACGTAAATACCCAAAACAAATTTGTCATCCTTAGTGGGGGAGCGAACAAAAACCAACCCCCCACCCCTCAGCAGGCAGTAGTGCCTAGTATGTATATAATAAGCAACATAAATAAAAATTATTAATTTGACCCTGATTGCCAATTTCACTATATATATATATATATATATATATATATATATATATATAATATATATATTATATATATATATATATATATATAATATAATATTATAGACATACGAATATATATATATATATATATATATATATGCAAAAATTATTTTTGATCACTTTTGGGCAAGTCCGTATATGGTGAGCCGCCTCGAGGCGCTCCAAGCATCGTTCAGGTTAACTCAGTCCGAGTCTATTTGCAAAGCGACGAAAGGCAATATACTATATATAATTATATATATATATATATATATATAATATATATATATATATATATATATATATAATATATTTATATATATATATATATATATAGTATATTATTATATATATATATACTATCAATTAATTTCAGTTTTAGGTATTTTTCTTTAATTTGTTTAGGTTATGTTATGTTAGGTTAGTTATGTTAGGTTGTTTAACCAAACCTAACCTAAACTTACCTAAACCTAACCTAAAATAAGAAGTGAAAAATAACTAAAATTGAAATTAATTGACTGATT
Source organism: Trachelipus rathkii (assembly GCA_015478945.1). Taxonomy (NCBI): domain Eukaryota; kingdom Metazoa; phylum Arthropoda; class Malacostraca; order Isopoda; family Trachelipodidae; genus Trachelipus; species Trachelipus rathkii. The sequence continues at coordinate 12,137 of JABUQX010130286.1, forward strand.
ACATATATATATATATATATATATATATATATATATATATATATATATATTTTTCTATTTTTGTTATATATATATATATATATATATATATTGATATATATTATATATATACTGTATATATTGCTATTCGGCGCTGCAAAATAGACTCGTAACTGAGTTAACCATGAACGATCTTGAGCGCTCTCGAGGCGAGCTCACCATATACTGACTTCCAAAAAGTGATCAAAAACTGAACTTTTGGCCATATATATATATATATATATATATATATATATATATTATATAATATATACTATAATATATATATATATATAGTATATTATATATATATATATATATTAATATATATATATATATATATGTTCTAGAATCCTACAAAAATTCTGTACACTAAATATTTCAAATAACAGCGCATCATTATTTTGAAAGATAGAAAAGCGAAAAAAGAAAGAAAGAAAGAAAAAGAAAGAGAAAAAAGAAAGGAAGAAAGAGAAAATAAAAAAAAGAGAGAAATTTATATTAATATTAAAACATGTAATACCGAAGACTCAATGTTACTATCTATTCAATCTCTGAAAC
>JABUQX010130290.1:0-5000 GCA_015478945.1 Trachelipus rathkii
ATATATATAGCATATATATACATATATATACTATGTCCCAGCACCTTCGAATATTCGGTGAGTATTCGGTATTCGGCCTATTCGGCCACAAAAATACCGAATATTCGGTATTCGGCTTTTACCAGTATTTAGGGCCGGAATATTGAGCTTTATAAACAATAAATTACGTCAACATAAAGGAAAGTTATTTCAATTTTAAAATGATTTTCCAAAAAAATAAAAATATAGCCAAATTTTTAAGCCAATATGGCGAAAATCTTTGTCATTTGTCAGATTCTATAAGGGCCTTTGACATTTTTCAATATTCTAAAAAATAGAATTCATTTAGTGATACGGGATAATGGACCAAACATGGTAGCTGGCATAAGGGAAGTGGCTTGCTATCAATTTCATGTTTTATTCACATGTTGAAACTATGCATTCACGATTCAATATTATGTCAGAAGTCTATTAAAGATATTTTCATTTACTTGCGAAGCATATCATATAATTTCGCCATTCGGCAACGGCGCTGCAAGGCTTAAAGCTTTACGAAGATGCTGGCCCGGATGTCAAACAGCTCATAAATTAATTCAGACGTTTCTACATCAGACAGAACTTGCGATATGCTTGGGTGTTTGAACAAAAGTTTACTATCCACTTTGCTTTGCTGGGTATATTCGGAAAATGTTCCCTGATTTTAAGTGACAAAGGTATTCATTGCTTGACCATTTGACTAAATCACTAAAACAAACATTAAACGTGAAGTAACAGTCCAAGTGATCCCTTCCATTTTAGCACTAAATCTATTTTTAAATAAAGACATTAAAAGCAAGAAAACTGAGTGGATCTTCATGCCAGATCTGCGATTCAAGCTGTTTTCAAGCATAGATGGATAAATCAGTAAAAATATGATTCGTTGGAAGGGCATGGAAAGAAATGCATGAAAATTTAGCTTTCTACAGCTCTTTCACTGCTGGCGATGATTCACGTCCGGTAGGGGAGAGAGTAAAGCTAAGAGGTTCATTTTCACTTCTTGTGGATTGTTTTAAAGAGAGCGCATGTCGAAGTCGTCTTACAGAAAGATTAGAGAGGGAAAAGGTTTCAAATTTCTTTACATTCCAGTGTGATTATTAATATACACATAAGAAGCAAAGGCCATGCGAATTTACATAAAAATAAACAAAATATATAAGTTCTACTTTGACCAGTGAAGACAGTGATATTCCCTTCAATTGGTGGAACAACACTGGAAATGGTTTTATGAATTTGTAAAAACTAGCAATAAAATACCTTTCAGCTCCACAGTCATCAGTCGAAAGAGAAAGAATATTTAGAACAGGAGGAAATATTTATGAGGCCCAGGAAATAGGTTATCCCCTGAAAATGGAGAACTGCTAATGTTCTGTCATTTTAACCTTAGAGCTTATTCAAATAAAGTTTAGTTTAATATCTTTAACTATGAAACTTTTCAATTTTCATTAATTATTTTTAATATGTGAATGGTTTGCTACAGGTAAGAAAGTTATTTACTTTTTGTTTTATTACTTTGTATATAACACTGGTAAACATGAAATTTCTTGGACGGGGTTTCGCAATTAATTATTGATGTGCTGATTCCAAAAAATGTAGTCGGTTTTTGCATATCACATCGCATTTGTGAGATATTGTGTATAACACAGATTTGTAAATTTTATGATTTTACCTTTTTCAAGAAGGGTCTATCACAATTATTGGGATATATATATATATATATATATATATGCTTTCTGCTGCTGCTGCTCTGCTACTGCCTTAATATATGTATATATATATCATATAGCATAATATGTATATGTACTTATGTATAATATATATGCCTTCTTCTATTGCTGCTAACTATATATATATATATTTATGTAACTATATATATATATATAGCAACACTTATATATATATGCCCAATAGCCAGCCAGCCAGCCCGCCAACCATATGCTGCGCTAGCTCCAACTCATAACAATACCACTGCTATATATATATTACTCTTTCTTTATATATATATATATATATATATATAACTATGCTATCTTATAGCTACTTCTATGCTGCTCAACAACTTAATAACCTTATATATATGCTTATCCTTATGTATATATATATATATATATATATATGCTATATATATAATTTATATATAATATATATATATATATATATGTATATATATATGTAATATATATATATGTATATATATATATATATATAATATATATATATATAATATAAATCTTTCTTTATATATATAACATATATATATATATACTCTTTCCAACATTATATATATATGTATATATATATATCATATATATATATATATGTATAGTAATATATGTATAATATATATATGAAATATATAACAACAATAATAAAAATTTATAATATAATAACAATATAATAATAATATATATATATATATATATATATATATATATATATATATATATATATATATATATATATATTGGATATATGAAGAGGGAGAGAAACAAATCGCAATGATATGATACGTGTCTTTGATAGATATATGTTAAACATATAATACAACTATGAATAAAGAAATAAAGAGTAATATGGGACAACAATGAATGTAATAGAAGGAATGGGTTTAGTTAATGTAAACATACCTACGATGGTAGTAACTTTCTCTTCGTAGACGATCTACTGTGCATAGCGTCTGGTCAGGAATATCCCTCATCAAGCTCCAACAATGGTCGGCCATCATATTGATATCCCACTTGCCCTGGTAACGTCCTTCCATGACCTTTAGATCTTGATGGAAGCGTTCACCCTGCTCATCACTAACATCGCCTAGGTTATCCGGAAATTTTCTTAGGTGAGAATGTAAGTAGTGCAACTTTATACTCATTCTACATCCATGAGAATGAAAACTGTCTAGCAGTTCCTGTACAATGTTAGTGGTTCTCGGCTTTACTGTTCCCCAGAAAATTCTGTGCTACATCTGAAAAGCATTCCACGCTCTTGCCTCTAACACAGTCATTGTTGTAGCAGGCAGCATCACGGAGGAGTGTCTGTCCTTATTTGTGGGCCATCAAATATCCAAGCTTTTTTCTTCTCGTCAACAGGAAACGTTGAGCATATATAGCCGAAGCATTCACCATCATGGTCAAGGGCCTTCACAAATTGCTTCATCAAACCAAGTTTTATGTGTAGTGGAGGTAAGAGGATGTTTTCTCTCTGTACAAGTGGTTCACGTACGATGTTCCTGTCACCTGGCGTCAAGGTTTCCCTCGGTGGCCATTCTCTTTTGGTCCAATGATCCTTTGCCGCCCGGCTGTCTCAATAGCACAGGAAGCAGGGATATTTGGTGAAACCTGCTTGCTGACCGGGCAAAATGTTTACCATTTTGAGGTCGACACATATCCATCCATGTACCTGATATTTTAGCCTCTCCAAACTGTCTTGATTTTGCATACTCCTCTCTCATCCGTACCGAGTATACCCTACTGGAACAGAAGCATACCTGTTGCCATTGTGTAACAACACACACTTTAAATTGCTCTTGGAAGTGGCAATAAACAGTCGCCGCTTACCTGCATCGTATGCTGGGAGTTCCATAGCGAGTAGTAGGATTGCAACTTCACTGCAATACACAAGGTTACCATCTGACTGGAAGAGCCTCCGCAGCTCTGCTTCTCTGTTACGATAAAATGTTACTCTTGTGCCATGGCCGGCCGATGCATATTTCATGCAACCTCGAAGCCAACGGCTCAGGACAACTTCAGCAAATACAACTCTCATACAGAATCGTTCAGTTCACCCTGGGTGAGCAATGACTGACGGACCATCCGGCTGTATTTCAGATGGATGATAGACATCATCAGGTCATTGGCATCCATACATGTAAACGTACTAAAGGTTACCACATGCTTCCCGAATATCGACCGCAGTAAACTTGCTGCTACTGTAGATATATGCGGAAGGTAACGTCTATACAGCCTACGCAGTGCGCACATGAATTTTGTCATTCCTAGAGAAAATGCAAAATAGGGATCCATGATTGCACGAAAACGGGATGTGATACAGCAAATCCGAGAATATATGGAATCAGCACCTCAGAATTACTATATCTGCTACAAAAGTCCATCCAAGAAAAAATTCACCTTTTTTTGACCAGTGTAAGTTTTCTTTATTTTTCCCTAAATGGATTACCGAACTTTGAAATAGCTATTCGGCCGAATAGCGAAATGTGACTATTCGGCCGAATACTTTTCTAGCCGAATATTCGGTATTCAGTATTCGGCTTCACTATTCGGCACTAATATATATATATATATATATATATATATATATATATTATACTATATTATATATAATATACTATATATATATTTATATATATATATTAATATATATATTATTATATATTTATTCTATAATTTAGTCAGATTTAATCATTGTTATATTATTATGTACGTCACTGTACGTGTTTGATCGTGTTAATGCAGCGAAGGCGAAGCGCAGAACTTACAGTACAGCCTTTCTAAACATATCAAATGCTCCTCACATACTCTAAGTTTAGTCGCAACAGCTGATGCCAAGAAAGCTCTAACAATTCATTAATTTGCTTCAATAAACCATACTACAATGGGAAAGTGTACTGCCTTTTGGAATAAAAGTGGTCGACCAAAATCTGCCAAAGTAATTAACAAGGTCCTTGACTGCCAGCTTCGTTTGCCATGTCCTACTCGGTGAAACTCATTGTATGACTCGTTGGTAGTGCTAGTGAAACACAAAGGTAAACTTCACCAATTGATGACTGAACTAGAATTACCACCCTTCAAATAGACTGAAATAGAATTTATAACTGAATATGTTGATGTATTGGAACCGCTTTCGATCGTCATTGATCGTCTTCAGGGAGAGAATGGTATCTATTATGGTGAATTACTTCCAAATCTGCTTCTTGTACAAAGCAAACTGTCAAATTTAGATGCCAAGGCAGTAAAGTTTTGTGGCCCCCT
>JABUQX010130290.1:10000-12957 GCA_015478945.1 Trachelipus rathkii
ATGAGAGGGGTAGAAAGGTGATTGATATCTGCGTGAGAGAGGTATGTGTTAGTTAATAACTTTGTCTTTACACACAAGGGTATATCATAGAGTACTAGAGTTGAGTGCAGGTAGAGATGATATCGAACTGAAAAGTATTATTGATTTTGTGTTGAGGAAGAAGGAAATATTGAAGTATGAGTTGGATGTTAAATCATTGAGGGGGTTAGGAATGGGATTATCGTATCATTATGTTGTTTTATGTAAAATTAAGTTAAGGGGTCTTGGATGGAGAGGAAGGTGATAAGGAAGGAGTTTCGTAGATTTAAGAATGAGAGGTTAAGTGAACAAAGTAATAAGGATAATATTAGAGTGTCGTTTGCAAGTAATCAGTTGAAATGTGAACAAGAGTTAAAACTGAACAAATCTGGAATCAAATGAAGGAAGCGGTTGTTAGCAGTGGAAAGAAGTTTGCAGATGTGTTAAAGTAATAAGTAAGAATATTAACAGTGAGTGGTGGAATGAAAAGGTCATGCAAGTGGTTAAAAGTAAAAAAAAGCTTGGTTGAATTTCTAATAGCCAATGATAAGGTTTCAAAAGAAATATTTTTGGAATTAAAAAAGTAGGAAAAAAAGAATTCTAAAAGATGCATACGTAGGAGGAAAAAATGAGATAAATGAACAATTTGGAGGGATGATGAATGGGGACTTACAAGGTAATAGGTAGCTCTTCCGGAAGGAAGCGCGAAAAGTTAAGAATGAGAATAAGGGGAATTTGCTATGAATAACGAATATGGATAGCGCTTTCGTAACTAATTTAAGGGTAGCTGTAGTAATTATAGGGGAATAAGTTTATTGAGTGTTGCAGGGAAGATATATGCTGATATTTTGGTCGAAAGAGTGCGTTGAGTGACTGAAGGACTGATTGGTGAAGAGCAAGGGGCGTTTAGAAGTGGTAGCGGATGCCTGCATCAAATCTATACATAGAAAGATGAATAAAATGTATTTAGATTTTATGGATTTGCAGCAGGCGTAACATAGGATTAGTAGGGAAGCTCAACGGCAAGTATTAGTGAAATATGGTGTTGGTGGTAAGCTTCTGAATGGAATCAAAAGTATGTATGGAGATGTTTGAACAAAAAGTCGTTTTTAAACAACATATATGACAATATTTTCTGGAAGTGTTAAGTGGACGACATCTTTGTTATCTTACCTGACCACATGGACCCACACGCACTTCTGGATCGTTTAAACAATCAGAAGCCATTCATAAGATTAACAGTGGAATTCTCCCGTATCTGTTCCCTCCCATTTTTGGATGTTTTGGTTCAGATTGAGGAGGGGGGAAGGGCTAGCACAGACGTCTACCGGAAACCCACGCATACAGACTCTTATACTAACTGGTATTCTACCCATACACTATCCACAAATGTTGGGATAGTCTCATCCCAGATTCTCAGGGCCTACCCCATATGTAGTCCCACTAAAATAGATTCACAATTGAAAAAAATACAGAACACTTTTACAAATAAATTAATTCCTAGCACATTTTCACCGGGGCCCAGGCCAGGGCAAGAAGGACTTTTTAGGTCTCAGTGGAGGGGGGGGGGGAAACCCCCCCCCCCCCGGGAGAACTCGTCTATTTAAACATCCCCACCGATAATCATCATACATACAAGAAACTGCATCCGAACAGTGTTGCACCTGTAAAAAGTGTTAAGAAATTGGAGAGACTGTTACAAGAACACCAACATCCTCCGCCGACTCTAAACTCAGACATTCCCTTCAACATACAATATTAAATGCAATCAATGTCAATCAAAGATAACCAGAATTCAGCATTGGTCAAACGACACATCGCCCATAAATCATTCTATTATATACCAATGTCACAAAATTCTACATTAACTTTCCAATATAGCATCATGTTGTAAATATCAACAGAGAGTTTTCCTGTCTTTAATTGTAAAGAACGGGTGCATGAACAAACATGGAAGGGAAGTAAACTTTGACAACATTTTGAAACAATTTTTTTTGACAGACAAAAATGGTAATATATGGCTGACAAATCAAATCTCATCAGCCAAAAATGCCAGTGAGATGGAAGCCACTGGACGAGCTTAAGAAATAATGAATGAGCTTTATGTCACCACGACTTAGCATTCTCAGAATAATGAAGAATCTTGATGGTTTAGTTCAGACTATTTCGAGGAACAAAAGGTGGAGAGCAATACCTAGGAGCAGAGAAAACGTTTTTGTTTATAATCTTATTTAAATTTTTGTGAATTTTTTTATGTAAATTGTTAAAATAAAGAATAGGTGCTCAGCAGCTGTTTAAGGGGTTCCTTTGCAACATATATATAGTTATTATAATATAGTGCTAATATATAATAATATTATAGTATAATTATATATATCATATATTATATATATATGATAATAATATATATATATATTATAATCTTATATAATATATATAATGTATTATATATATATATATATAATATATAAATATTATATCTATAGTATAATTAATATATATATATATAGTAAGATATAGCATATTATATATATATATATATTATATATATATATATATTATTTATATATATTATATATATATATAATATATATATATATAATATATTAGTAGTAGTTAATAGTATATATATAATAATATATACCGTAGTCCTATATTATAAATGATATAATTCATAGGTCATATATATATATATATTATATATATATATTATATTAGTATTATTTATAATATATATATATATATATATATATTATATATATATATTATATATTATATAATTATTCATATATATATATATATAAGATAGTATATATATACTATATATAGATATGATAGTGAGTATAAAGTAGCTAATAATATATTTATCATATAATATAGTATATAAATTATATTATAATTATATATTATATATATCATATTATATATATATATAATAT
>JABUQX010130291.1:0-12500 GCA_015478945.1 Trachelipus rathkii
TATAAGGAAAGAATAAAGAATTTTTATAATACTTAATAATAATAACTGATAATACGATGAAGATTATGATTGGATGTTTCGGTGCGGTCAGATCATACTGAAGATCTCTTCGCATTGGTTATCGGGCGGACAGGCTAGCAACAAGGCTTTCCTTTTGCTGCAATTACTCTTCTGGTCTATGCGATTGGTATCGTTATGCGCCTAGAAGCACTCCTCTTGAGAGCATTCGGAAGGGCGAGTTTTTGAGGCCTACTGGGCAGAAGAATGCTAGTTCTACTGAAAAGGGGCAAGAACACCCATACATGATGAGTGGTTTATTAGGTCGAGGACTGGCTCCAAACCGTTGTACGTGAAATCGGCTTTTGGAGTGTTCTAGGGTTGTGAGTTTCGGGCCAGAAGGAAAAGATGCTGGACCAACTGAAGGGCAAAAGCTCTTCCTGAGAGTTTGGTTATAGATTATATATATATATAATATATAATATTATATAATATATTATATATATATTATATTATCTATTATATATATATATATATATATATATATATATATATATATATATATATATATATTATATATATAATTTATAGTATATATATATATAATATATACTATATATAATATATATATTATATATAATATACTGTTCATATCTATATAGATTTCTTCTTAGAGATAAAACTATATAATGAAAACGAAATGACTATAGATTAGAAATTCTACTATATATTTATATATACTCATATAAGGAATATATTAAATAATATTCTTTTAAGAATTTTACGAATGTAATCCTTCATTGGTTGCAAAAGGATCTTCTTTGTTTAGATCTTTATCATTCATTGTAATGTGTACTAATATAATTTTTTTTTTCCATTTATTATATTTTCTTCTCTGTTTGTTTTACATTCTGTATCAGTATTAAATGTTTTTCATATTGTTTTAACTTTGTTTAGTATGTCAAATACGTTTAAAAAATCAATATTTAAATACATTAGAATTATATATACAAATCTTTCTTTATACTATTTTTCTGAAAAAGACATGAAAGATTTACATAAAAATTTATCATTCTTTCACCTCTCTTCTTCCTTCAATTTTTGGTTTTTTAAATAATCATCATATCACAGCATTATTATGATGTTTTTATATATATTTTCAATATCTCATGACAATTAACTTTGGAAAATTTAGCAATTTTCATTTTCTTTATTATGTGTCATTTAGTGACAGTTCTGCGAAATGATCATTACTGCTTCCCTGGTCATTATTCTATGTTGTTGGTTTATTGTTTGATTATTATATACTTCTCTTATCGCCGATATTATAATTCTCATACTTTTAATTTTTGATTGTCTTTCGACATTAGTGTATTCTACCATTAGTGTTTTTCTATGTGTTCTTAGAATATTAGTTTGGTATCTTGTTTGTTCGTTTAATTTCTTCCCACATTTTTTGTATGTATAATGATTGTTCAACTATCTTCAAGTAAGCTATTTGCTTCTGCTTGTATGACTTCATTGATTAACTTTCATTGATTTATTTGATTTCCACATTATTCGGTATCATTATCCATTTTATCCACAGCAAAAATGTAATTCCCAGTTGGGTTTATAATCTTTCCTCTATTAGCCAATGTGATCACAGTATGTTATTAATATCTCTACCTTTTCATTATTTTATTGATATGGTATTAAGCAATTTTAGATATCTGTATTTTTTGTTAACCCTAACTAAGTTCTTTCATAATCTTTGATGCTCAGTTCTTTTTCTCTCTTGCTCATTTTAACTAACTATATAAGATAATTCTGGTCTTGTATTTCTTGCCATCCAAATTTAACTTTCCTATTAATTGTTGGTATTCTTTTACTTTTAGATTTAAGACCTTTTTTCTATTTCTTTTGTTTTTATTTCATTAATTTAACTTTCTCCCAGTAATTATTATCCATTATAATATTTTCATCTTGACATATTTGAACTCCTAAATATTTAAATGATCCTGAAATATTTTTCTCCTATTTTAAAAATGTTCTTCAATTATTTATTGTAGTGTTTTCAAAATTTTTACTCTCATAACTATAAAGCTAATCATTACATGGGTACTAATAATCGCTCCTTCACTAAATTATTGAATCATTCTGATAATAATGCTTGGTTCATTTTCCTTTTGTTTAGACCTATTTTAATTAAATTTTTTTGTCATTGATAAATACCATATCATAGGTAGCATCCTGTAATCCAATACTATCTGTTTTTCTTCATTTCCAAAGTTTTACCATACTCATTAAATTCTGGTGGGTTGTTTCTTAGATATTACTTTTTCTCGTTATCTCGTTCTCCTTGTAAATAAGTTGTCCAATGAAATATTATCCTATAAACGCATTTATTTTTCCCATTTTTTTTCTTGGAGCTATATTAATATATTTTTATGCTTCAGTATAAACCGTTGGCTCGCACTCTTAGTTTTTCTTCTAACCACATTTTTACTTTATAATCCTTTAGCTTACTAATGCTAGCTTTTAAATTTTTTCTGCACTCTATTTTGCAATTATTTTTTTCACTTAATCTCCATTCTTAACATTAATTGCTTTTTCACTTTATCTATTACTACGTTATAATTCGTTCAATTCCAATACTCATTTTTTTTCATTCTTTTAGTGTTTACAACAAAAATACCTATATTTACCAGCTCTACTAATGACATAGCAATTTAAATATCTTCATTAAATTTTTTTTTAATCTTCATTCACTGGTCGAGATCAAGGAGAACTGATGAAGATAATAAGTTCTTATAATACCATCAATTTCTATCTGTCATTTCTTCTTCTCTCCTCTTCAGCTTTGGACTTTCTTTTTCTTTATCTCATGTTTTTTCATCATCTATAATTTTTTAACCATATTATTTCATCTATATTAATCCCATTCTCCTTTTGAGTGATCTATCATTTTTTTCATTTCTTCGCTTTCAACTTTAACTTCTTGTTGCTTATTAATTTCATTTATTCTAATTTCTTTGAACTTTTGTTTGAGTGTACTCTTGAATACTGCTCCTTAAAGTACCTCCGGTTTTATTATAATCTGTTTTCCCATCTACCTACACAGTTCTTTAGCTGGTTCCTTCTCCACTCTACTATATCAATGTTTCTGTTGTAATAAGCTTCTTCACCTATATTTTTTAAGTATATTTTGAAAATGTTCTCTTATTTGACTTCTTAATGCACATTTTTTCTTTATATTTTCATATTCATAATTTATTTTCCATATCATTTCATATTTCTAATAATTCTTTAATCATGCCATCAGTATCTCTCTTTTCACTTATTATTATTATCACAATATATTGATGTTTGGATTCTTAATCTTTCCTTCCAAAATCAGATGATTTGGTGCATATTACGAAAGTATGGTCGAACCAGTCCAAATGTAAGCTGCGAGGCAGCCCATTTGTAGATATTGGCCATACTATTTTTTCTGTCCATGTCCCTGTTTTTAACCTTGTATATCATAAGTTCTTTAAGTATCCTACTACCTTTTTCACATAAACCGCATTACTCCATGGGCTTTCTGCCGTGTACTCATTAATCTGATATTCATTTATAGAAATGGTGCCATATCTTCATTTACTTTTGCGGAATATCTGACATAATTCCATTAGGACTTCCAAAATATAAAATCCATTTTTCAATTAAACCTTCTATAATTCTTTACTTGGGTTTTATTTTTTAACTCATACTGCATGTATATATCTTGTTGCATGATCTACTATCATTAAAATTTTATTATTCCTCCAAAATTTAATTATTTATGAGACTTAATTTAAATTTTAATTGCTAATCGGCAAACCTACCACTTGGTTCCTTGATGGAGGTTTTTTTTTTATCTTTCTTACAATACCTTTCACATTCTTCTCACAATTTGCTGAAGTGATTTATTTTCCAAAATTCCAATTTCTCTTAATTATTTTACCAATAGCATTCCATCTCTCCTTATTTTTTAAATATTCTCTTTTTCTACTTCCACAAATGCGCAAATTGTCTATGTAGTTTTTTCAATTCTTTCCTCTTTTCTATCTATTCCTTCTTCATCCCAATTTTCTTTAAATTGGCTCTAATCCAACATGTTTCTTTTTGTTTTCTATTCAATAATACGCAGGAATGTCTCCTTCATTCAACAATGTTTTCACCTTTCCAGTAGCTTCAACATTAAACCAAACTATCCCCCAGTTCTCCATCCTTCAATATTACATCTTTAATTCATCTCTTTCAACGCTGTTTAACCCAAGTAACCCTCAAAGGTATGCTCACCTCCTGTTGCATTGATCCTTCTCTAGCATCAACACTTTGGCACTCTCTCACAAGGCCCACATACACTATTTCTTTTAATTTTTTACTCTGCTTTTTCCCAAATAACAAAACACCATCTTTAAAAACTTTGATGTATCTTTAATATAATTGTAATTCTCACAGTTTAATCCACCTAATCAGTTTTGTTAACCTAATTCTCCTATTAACTGTCTCTATACTTCCTGTATCTATAATAGCCATACATCTTCTTGATGTTTAATTCCTTTAGTGTCATTATTCATTATTATTGAAAATGTCTTTTATTTTTTCTTTCTACTATTCCCTTTATAATCCATTTATTCTTTCTTCTTTTTCTGTCATTAATAATGGATGTCATTTTTTTCTAGATATTGTTTTTCATTATTTTTTTTGAATAAAAAATATATTTATTTTTTTCTTCTACTGTTTATTTTCTGTACATTTTTATTAAGTGTCCTTCTTTTTTACATTTACAACACACATTATATTTTTCATTCCAATAGCAATCTTCGGTTTTATGATTATTATGTTGACAAATATTACATTTATTTTAAATTAATGTTCCTTCTCTCCAGTAGCATTCATCAGTGTTATGATTTTTGTATTTTACATATGGTACAAAATTTATTATTAATTATTATTAATAAATCCATTTTCTTTTTTTAGTTTTTTCTTCTTTCCTACTATTTCCCATAACTGATTCCATCATATTCCAATTGATTTATTTAGTGCATATGAATATTTGTTTTAATTTCTTCAATCTTAGTTATAATTTAAGCTTTCTTTTCCATGTCTTCTCATATTAGAATTGGCGCGATCAATTGGTATGAATGTACCTTTTCCACTTATTTTAATATCATCAAGATTTTCAAATCCCTTTTTGCTTTATCATACCTTGAACATATTCTCTAAAGATTCTCCTTTCCTTTGTTTCATATTCAGTGTGCTATAGGTTAACTTTAAGATACACTTTCTGTTCTTTATTTCTACAAATATCTTTCTTTTTAATAGTGTTTAGTATTTTTCTACTCATCTTTTTGTCCATAATTCTTCTTCTTTTAAAGACAATTACTTCTAGTGGTTCTCCGGCTGCCTAAACCTCCATTATTTGAAGGCTATTTTTGTTTTTTTCTTTTTCCCTGAGATTCTCTCCATACTTTAACTTGAATAAATTTCTTCAAAAGGCTCTTTTTCCACTAAATTTAGTTATTTATCAATTCATTTTCTTTCCTTCTGTTTATCCCTTTACTCTCTAATCCTAAGAAAATTCCTTTATCATGTTAGTCATTTATCCATTGTTCATTGATAAAATCTCTTTTGCGTTTTCTTCCTCTTTTGGCATTTTGTTTTTTCTTTTAGTACACAAAAAATACTGTATATAAAATGATTAAAGTAAACATAATATTACCTTATTTTACTATAATTCTTTTTGAAGTTGGTTTGTTTTCATTGTTGGGAAAGTATCTTCTTTGTTTTAATCTTTATCCTTCAAATCTTTTTTTATTATGTTAAATAATATCATTTCTTATCATATTTTCGTTATTCTCTACTCCTCGTTTTTTTTTCTTTTTATTCCAATATCATTTATGTTAGAACCTGTTCTTATAAATCTAACCAACTGGCCATTTAACCGCAATTACATATCCTCTTTTTTAAAATATTCTCTTCTTTAATACTAAGTTTGCCGAAAACAAATGTGCAAAGAATTAAATAAAAGGGATATCTGTATTATTATAATATATATATATATAATATATATATATATTATACTATAGTATATACGTATATATATATATATACTAATCGTCATGTATATATCTTTATATATATATATATTGTCAATAAAAACATACAAGTATCATTAATTAAGACACAAGGAGTACTCTTGGAAAAATGTACTTGAGACCCAAGCCTTGGGACTGATATATACTATCTATATATATATATATAACTTACTATATCTCACTCGTTAAATACTACTATATTAATTGATATTTTCATGCCTATCTCGACGTCGCTATATTTTCACAGAAATAGTATATTAGTATGTTATTTAACTATTATTAATTATAATTATATAAGTATAATCATTATACGGTATGAAATTGCTCCATATATCGATAAATTCATATATATCGAATATACGCTGTATAACGATAATATAGTATTATAGGCGTATAATGCGTGACCTTATATATGATACTGACAGGAGTACTTTGTCAGCTTGACAAAATGTACATTCATGAAATTCAGCCTGATCAAATTAAGTATTTACACTATTGATATATATATCTCATTAAATTATACATATATGAAATATCAATCTAGAGTATGGTATATATATATATACTATAGTATACTATATTTTAGTTTATATAATACTATATATATATTAGTGTATCGTCTGCAAGATGGTTCATTTTTTTCGGCTAATCCCGGATGCGGATCGCGGATGTTGATTTTAAACCAATCCGCGGGGACATGCGGATGTTTTATATTATCCAACATAATTATATAAATGTATTACTATTCCTAGAAATTCAGCTAGTATTCTTATAATATTTATCATTTTCAAGTACTTATATATCTATATATATATATATATATAATATGTTTATACTCGATTTATTCACCAATCTATTAATATAATCTGTGTACCCAGCGCGCTCGCCGAGCGATGGGGACCCAACTCAAACGGACCCATCAACCTCTTTCCCTTACCTCCGACCTTAATGAAAGAGATTTTACACTGGATTATATACTTTTTACCAAATAGTAAATTGAAATTCAAACTATTGGGAAGGTTGGTTGCTTCGAGAGACAACCCCATCATTTTTCTGCCTTTACTGACTTTTCTGGCTGAGAGTCTGCTTCTCTTTTCATAATATATTCGCCCAGCATTGCTAAAACTCTCTCACTTGGAACACTCACTTGGAGCACAGGCCAGGTATTTCCTTGCAAGTTTAACTTAGCGTGGGTAACATTTTTGCATTTTTGGCTTATTTAACCCTCCACCAAACTGATAGGATCGTCACTTGATGCTCAAAGAGTCGTCGTCATTATATTTCTGATGTTTTTTAAATGAAGTCCTGCACTGCATCTTTTGAAAATGCGTGTGTTTCTTCATCCAACTACGTGGACTGTAGAATTCTTTCCAGTGAATCTGTTATGGATTTACTTGTAGAAGATGTCGGTTCTGTATATATTATATTTTTCATATTCTTTTTTCCTTCTTAATGTGTTGGTATGCTTTAGACTGTTGGATTGCAGTTTTCCCTGCAAGTTACTCAAGCGTGGATAAACATTTTGCTTAACTTTCCACAACTGATTGGATCATCATTTGATCTAATCGTTTTTCTTGTGATAGTTTTTTAACATCATTTGCACTACATCTTCTTGGTTAATGCGTGTGTTTCTTCCTCCCTACTGGAGACTGTAAAAATTATTCCAGTGAATCCTGTTATTGATTTACTTTTTGTAAAGGTTGTTAATTGCTTTCCAGATTTTGTTTTTTTCCTTTTAATGGGTAGCGAATAAATAGACGTGTTCGGATTGAAGTTTTTTTCAACTGTCAACACAAGTAACCGGATTTAACATTGTTCTAGAATATCGTTACTAAAAAAAAACTTGCTTTATAGCGGGAATCTAAGTAAGTTGCAATCAGTTGAAGGTCATGGTAATTTCACAGAACCAAGCGTTTTTTCTACCACACTCTAGGTTTTAATTTTCTTTTCTAATTTCTTTCATTCTTTTTAAACCGTCATCATTTTCATTTGAAGATGGTTCAAAATGCCTTCCTAAGCTGTCGCTTTGAACATTAAGCATATTGGAATTTTTGATATTGCTTCAACTCACTTTACTCATTTTCATTTCCTCTTTTCAGTTTATTCTCAGTTTTCTTTTTTATAAAATTCTTTATCAATCTCGACAATAACATGCCGCGGCAACATCCGCAGGCAAAGCTGCGGATGCGCGATGTTACCGTTATAGATCGCTGCACAAATATATATATATATATATATATGTATAGGTATATATATATATATAGTATATATATATAGTATATTATATATATATATATATACATACTTATATTTTATATATATATATATAATAGTTATAATAAGTTATATACTATATATTATATATCAGGATTGGGTTCAAGATTTTGTTCAAGTACAAGTACAAGTACTCTAGAAAATTCTTTCAAGTACACCAAGTACATTAGAAAGAATTTCTTAGAGTATACTTGTACTTGACAATGTGCTTGAACCCAAGCCTGATATATTATATAATATATAATATATATATATATATTATATATTAATTATTATATATATATATATAATATATTATTTATATATATATATATATTTTATATATATATATTATATATATATATATTATATATATAATATATATATGGCGTATGCATTGCTAGCAGATGCTGGTGCAACAATGTGGTTATCTTATGATGTTGTATAAAGTGTTTGCGTTAGTTCACAGCACTAAGGTACTTCTGTGCAGGGCTGCGGAGTCGTAAGATAAATTTTTCGAACTCCCGACTCGACTCCTTAAATTCAAATTTGGATTTTCGACTCCGACTCCGACTCCCTTAAACAAAAATTTTCGACTCCATTAAACCAAATTTTTCACTCCGACTCCGATCCGACTCCAGCAGTCAAATTCAAAATTTCGAACTCTGACTCAACTTAGTGCTTACAAAATTAAAATAAAACGTTTTTTTGTTTCAACTATTTTTTTTCCGCTTGCTTTTGAGAATAAAAAAATATACCACTTTTCCATGAATCTAATCTCCAAATGCTATACGGTAAAATACCGTAAAGACTAGAGGTGTAGCAGATATCCGCATCCGCATATTTTTCTCTACCCGAATCCGCATGAATTTTTTTGCGGATAACTGATAGTTTAATTTATGATATGGACTAAATGTTCCTCACTTTTCTGTAACGCCAAGATGTTCAGATATTGGACACTAGTAGTTGGTAACATGCTTGAGAGGATGGGAGAAATAAATGAAGCCTTCCTTCCCTATGCTTCGAACAAACACCAAAGGTTTAAAAGCTTGAACAGGTTGATATAATACTATTTTAGGTCCATTATATTACTCCCTTCATAAAGCCGTTTGCAAGAGGTAACAAAAAGAACCATTAATTTCAGAAATTCTTGTTTGCCAGACGAGATCTCCTTTAGTTGCAACGATGAAAGTTGTGCTAAATGCTGCTATTAAAGTAAGGGACTTTCAAAGGTGACAGAACACTAATGCTGGGGAAAAATTTCAAGATTTCAAAATCTGCAAAACGATTACAACATCTGCAATAGTACTTTTCTTGATCCAATTACAAAACCAATTTCGTTGAACCCGTGTCACAAAGGTTAAATTTATTAGTATGCCTAGTGATGAAATGCATGCTGCTAAAAGCCAGAAATTTCACCAGTCAATAAAAAGGAAAAGATTGCCGAAGGAACAGACACACATTTACTATTTGTTATCGAAACCATTGCAGAATCCATGAACGTTATCAAAAGCAAAAACTCTTGGAATTGGATAAAGATCCATTCGTTTGATGGCGTGATAATTGTACAAAGTTTTTCACATCTTGCAGAACCGGCAGGGAACACTTAGCATGCCCTTCAATAAGTGTAGCTGGCGAGCATCTTTTCAACGATGCAGATCTATTTACGAAGAAAAGTGAAGCAAACTCTCCCTTTAAAGGGCTCAGAAGCTTTAGTTTTTTTAACATAATTTGAGAATTATTAATTTCAAGTATTATTCTATATATAACTTTTTTTTCAAATGGATTTAGGCTGGCGAAAGAGATTGGTGGGGTGCAAAAGAGTTGGGTCGCATATCTCGCAATCTGGTAACACAGGTATATATATTAGTATGATATATATATATCTATAAAAAGATAATACATATATATATATATATATATATATATATATATATATATATATTATATTATATATATATATATATATATATATAACAATGTATATATCTGTCTATTGTATATTATCTTCTTCAACTCCCAGGAAAGGCCTTACTACCCTGTCAGTGGTACCAACATCTTCCTTATGTCCTACGAAAGGCTTTAACCCTAGCCTGTCAATGGAAAACCATTTCTTTTCGGCATTGTTTTCCGATGCCAGTCTCTGGTTAATTACTCTCAGGCTAAGGTTTTCGCCCTTTCAGTAGAAATAGCATCTTCTTTCATTAGGTCTTACAAAACTCGTTCACCCAAGGTCCGAGAGGATGCTTGCTAGGCGCATAAGATTTCTAAACCTGGTCCAAGAGTAATTACCAGCAAAAGGAAAGTCCAGGTTGCTAGCTTGTCTCCCTCTACCAATATACGCGAAGAAAATTTTTCACGTTGTCTGACAGCAACGAAACTTCCAACCTTCTTTATTATATAAATTATAAAAAATAATATCAATAGACTTATATATATATTATGTATTATATTATATAATATATATATATATAGTATATATTAATATATATATATATATTATATATATATATATGATATATATAGTATATATGAAGGTGGCTTTCGAAACTTACTTGCAATGTTCAGAACATAATTTTTATTCTGGCTATCCGCCGCCCATCCGCGATAGTCCCAAAATCAACCATCCGCTCACTTAGTAAAGACAAAGAATTCAGGCGCAGCGCAACACATGACAAACTAATATATTTCAGTTTCGAAAACAATCGTATAATCAATTAAATCAAATTATTTTTTATTTTTTATTATAAAACAGCCATTTTAAAATTAAAAGTTTACTTTCAGTTCAATAATAATAATATAAATAATAAATATATAATAAAATAATAATACATAATCAATAATAATAAAATAATAATAATAAAAATAATAATATAATCATAATTCTTCAAAATTTTTTTGACTCCGACTCCGGACTCCGACTCCGACTCCCTTACACAGGAATTTTTCGACTCCGACTCCGACTCACTTGCACAGGAATTTTCGACTCCGACCTCCTGGAAAATTGCACGACGTCCACGCCGACTCCACAGTACGAAGGTACTTCTGTGGCAGTATACTATTTTTCATGCAAATTATTTTTCATCAATTTTTATCAATTGTATCTATTAGATAAGGGCCTTTAGGAAAAATGGTTAGCCTATAAACAGTTTTCACCCTTGCCATGCCTTAGGGTTACAGGGCCCCCTATCAAAATTTTTTTTTATCCTGTGCACTTAGGCTGTTTTTCTTGGAAAATTATTTCAGTATAAATAATTTTCTATTGGGGGGAGAGTCTGGGCTAGCAAACACTTATATGGTGCATTGTACATCATACACCTTATTTAAGATAATAATATGATTTGTATTACATAAAATAGAAACATAATATCTATTTTATTATCATCTCTTAACATGTACCATATCGCTTTATAAAAGGATGTTGGAAAATATTAACTTATTCTCCAATATGGGTTTATAAGCCAATTATAAAAACCCAATTCTTATCTAATTTATTTTTAGTAATCGGGGTTCGAGTACCAAGAAGAGCTACACGATAACTCCGTTACCTTCTTGTTGCCCAGTTGTGGGAAGAATTGGAAGGTGTTCCCAATTCCGCGGGCAAGTTTCCACGGATGTTAGACACGAACTACACGCACTCGTGCTTCAATAATAATTAGGACGAATCCCAAAAAGGCTTTTACAGCTCTCAAGATCACGATTTTGGTTCCCAATCTCACGAATTGGTTTCACAAAAAGTCCAGTGTAAGTTTACGAATTGCTTCCACCTGCAATCAAACAAGCACACTAATTAAAACCCCATTGTCTAACAGTGGCGTACCTGGAAGAATACACTTGGGTAGGCAGAGTTTAATATATATATATATAGTATTATATTTATATATATATATTTTTGTAATATATATAGTATAGTATTATATATATATATATTATTATATATATTATATAGTTATATATATATAATAATTATCTTAAACGGAAACATCGAAAACATATTTTAAATACTTATAATACGTACCTATTTATTTTGTAAATGAAAAAAGCTTTGTTTACATTATATTTACCAAATACTTAATTTAAATCACATTCCAATTGAGTAATTTCTTAGGCCTATCATTTTTTTAAAATAGAGCTGTCGTTTTA
>JABUQX010130291.1:17500-33812 GCA_015478945.1 Trachelipus rathkii
CTCCCTTCAAATTCGCCACACAAAACCAAATATCCGCATAATAAAGGTAGGGGGCACCCTCCATTCATCTCCATCATTCTAACACCATTTCCCGTCACGCCCACCTTCCAATTCTTCATAACACCATCCATATACAAATTGAAATAACCAAGGAGACATAGACACAAGACGCCTGCCTACTCCGCTATTAATCACTAAACCAATCACTTTTGCACCATTTATCTTCTTACACACGCCTCACTAAACGTCATAAATTCTTTGATTTCATTCAGAAGCTACCACCAACACTATATATCACTAACACCTGCCATAGAGCTTCCCTATTAACCCTATCAATAACCCTGTTGCAAATCCTAAAACCTAAATACAATTATTTCTTCTTCTCCTTCATTTTCTCTATCATTTGCTCAATGTAAAGATCTGAAAACCACATCCTCTACTACTCATAGACGCACCTGTTCTTTACCAAATCAGTCCTTCAGTCACATCCGGCGCACTCTTTCGACCAAAATACCAACATATTTCTTCCCTATAACACTCATAAACTAATTCCCTTATAATTTCTCAGTCTCCCTTTATCTCCCTTTTACCCTATATAAGGTACTATTACTGCTCTCCTTCAATCCCTCGAAACTATCACCCTCCATAAAACGCTTTTCATTACACAACTCAACCGATCCCAATCAATCAGAAACTTGCCTCCGTTCTTGATCATTTCACCAGTAATTCAATCTATACCTGCAGATTTCCAATTCTTCAACTTTCTCACTCTACCCATTCCCTCTTCCTTACTAATAACCTCATCCTCAAAATACATATTCCTTCCTTTGCAACATCAAACCCCACACCCAGTCACATCACCTCTTCATTACTGTTCAATATTATACAGACTTTTCGAAGTGTTCTTTCACCCCCCTCACACTCCATTTCATCAGGTTACAAAAAACCATTCCCTATTCAATTATCTGAGCAGGTTCCCCTTATTCTAATTTTAACCTTTCGCGCTTCCTTTCCAGAAGAGCTTCCTTCCTTGTATGTCCCCATTGATCCTCCTTCCAAACTGTTCATGTTTACCTCTTCTTTTCTCATACGTACGCATCTTTTAGCATTTCTTTTTTCCTCCTATAAGATTGCAAGCATTCTTTCTTTTGTAAACTTTCCATCGATTTGCTTTTAGTACAATCCACCACAGCTTTTTTTTACTTTTAACCACTTGCATCACCTCTTCAATTCCACCACTCACTGTTCGCATTCCTTACTTCTACTTTAGCACATCCACCATACTTCTTTTGCACTGCTAACAATTGCTTCCAGATTTATTTCAGTTTCAGCTTGTTCACATTCAACTGATTTACTTGCGAGCGTTCTTACATACTTACCTTATTACTTGTCACTAAAACTTTCTCACTCTTAATTTACCCCTCCTTCCTTCCGTATCACCTTCCCCTCATCCCAGTCCCCACTAACTTAATTTACATAGAAAACATAATGATCCGATAATCCCATTCTAAACCCCTCACTGATTTTACATCCAACATATACTTCAACATCTTCCTTCTTCACCAACACAAAATCAATTATACTTTTCACTTCGATACCATCTCTACCTACACCAACTCTAGTATACTTATGCAGGGTTCACACTGAAATTTTGAATTTGATTTCCCTGACTTTCCCTGACATTCCCTGACCAACAATCGCAAATTTCCTGATCAGCGTGTTCGTATTTGGCGTATAAATATCTATTAATCATTATTGCAGCCTATTTACTCAGTTCATACTTTAAATTATTGAAAATTTACTTAGAAATATCAAAACATGGATTGAATTTTAAAAAAAAAAATTTTATGTTTTTTTAGTGACCAGCCTATACCTTCCCCATAGCCATCCAACGCACTCCTTTTTTATTTTTTCCAAAAGTAAGCAGTTTTATTTACACAAAAAGGAAATAAATTAAAGCTTACACTAATGGACTAGGTGCAATACGTCAATGTGATCACAAAACGTTCTAAATGGGGAGATTTAGGTTACTTTCTTCTCAAGCATCTGAAATTTTTATTTTATAGCGTCTTCTTCGTCAAACAGCTTTAGTTTTAACATTTTCTCTGCTCTTCAAGTTTATAAATCCGTATGGATAATTTTTGTTTTTTCAAATCTTTTTATATCTTCTTCTTCTTGGTTCTGTTTTGACTCTTTGAGATGTTCTTCATATCTCCTATAAGCAGCTCTTACATTTGTCAACATTTTTTGAGTGATAGGAACTTTTTGAATACTTTCATGAGATCTTATAGCATTGTGCACTGTTCTTTGAGAAATCAGACTATGTTCTTTCAGATTCTTCACTAAATTGCTTAATTTTATAGAAATCCTCATCCACTGCCGCATTTCCATGCGAAAATATCAAGTCCTAATTTAATAATTTGCCACAATTCCACATAAAAACATTGATTCCCAGGTACTATAGAAAAAAAAACTAATCAAGTCTCTTAGAAAGACAATCACCATCCAAAAATATTTTTGAATTTTAATTCAAGGGTAAAATGAGCTTCACTGCAGCAAAGTAAAGTGTATTGTGCTTTTGCTTTCTAGTAAGAAAAATAGGGAGCAAGTCCATGGTTAATCACATATTCACATTTCATCGGCCCATTTTAAAATTTTAAAGCTACTGCACTATCTGGAAACATTTAATTAAATGTTTCCCTATATCTGCACACGAGTTTAAAGACATTTTATCATCTCCACCACCTTTAATGCCCATACTTTTTCAGATCCTGTAACATCACTTTTAAGGCAAAAAGATGAAAACTGGATTGAATACTGATTTTGGGTGGTTTATAACAGAACCACTGCAGGGTCATTTTTACAATCGGTTTGAGTATGAATTAGAAGTTGGATGGAAGGCATTAATTTTCAAGGTGCACACATCTTTTCACTAATATATTTGGTTTATAATATTTATTATTATTATGGTGAGGAGTTTTGAATAAATTCAAATGAGTTTCCCCTCTTGATTGTGAAACTTCGGTGGCGTCCCATGTTTGATAGATCAAAGTTCTTTTTACATGCTTTACAGTATGCCTTGGAACTATCAGGTCCTTTTACCCAACCACCTGATAAATTGTGGGTTCAGTTTGACTCCAAACACTGGTCGTTAAAGTTAGTTTTTTTGTTTGAAAGTCATCTTTATAGAATAAATAATAAATACCTTCAACTGCACAAAAATCCAAAATCACTTCGTGAAAAAACCTCAAAAAAAAAACACCTCAAAAAAGTAAAAATCCCTAAAAGAAAAAGATATAAACAGATTAAGTCATAAGTCATACAGTCTAAAACACATCCATACACCAATCACCTTCAATCAAAAGGATGAACTTGGAACAACCTCTATGAACAGAATAGTAGGTAATAGTGAACTAAAAATAGAAAGAAACAGGATAAAAGTAGATTTATGGAATGTCACTCCTCGCCCATCCTTTTCATTCACTTATCAAATACATCTCTTATTCCACAATTATACAGTAATGAAAAAAAATATATCAAAAATATGCAACTTGGTCCATGGATCATTCTTCATATGTTTTGAAATTTTAAAATTTCCCTGACTTTTTTGGAATTTCCCTGACTTTCAGCATATCTTAAAACGTTTCCCTGACTTTCCCTGACCAAATTTTTTTTTCTTGACTTTCCCTGACATTCCCTGACTTTCCAGAAAGTGTGAACCCTGTTATGGATACTCTTGTGTTTAAAGAAAGTATTACTTACACACACACCTCTCTCCTCACAGAAATCCATCAACTTCCTACCATTCTCATTTTCTCCTGACACCTTAAAACCACCTGTTATACCATCCTTTTTTTGATCATACCGTAAAATGGGGACAATTGGGTCACATGGGGACAAATGGGTCAAAATGCACTCTTTTTTTTAAATCAATGTTTTTTTGGTTTATTTAATAAATTATTTAATTTTTTTAATACCAATATTATGCTATTATAACATACAATGTAGTTTTAGGTGCAAATTAGTGCAAAAACTTATCCTATAACTCAAAAAATAGGTTTTTTGTTTCAGAAAATTACTTAAAAATTTCGGTTCAATTTTCATGAAAAAAAGTTAAACGTTGTGCACCAAAAACCTAAAGACTTATGAATATTTAGGAGGGAACATTCATTTATAACATCCCTAAGGTAAGCTATACTAAAATATATTTAAAATTCATTGCTTAGTTTTACGGCAAAATATTAATTTTTACCTTGGGGTCAAGTGGGTCACTCACTTTTTCTAACTTACAATTGGAACGACATGTCCTACATTATAGAATACACCCACTATTAGTGTCTACCCCTATGTTATAAGGTATGGGGAGTCGATTGGTGTATATTAGAAGGTGCTGGGATGCTTCCTTCTATGAGTTAGTACCCCGCCCCCCCCTTTTCTAGCACTTCCAGCATGGTATATCCTACGTCATAGAATACACCTAATATTAGTGTCTACCCCTATGTTATAAGGTATGAGGATTCGATTGGTGTGTATTAGGTGCTAGGATGCTTCCTTCTATGAATTAGTAATAGACATTACCCCTACCCCCCTTTATCTAGTGCAAGTATTCAACTTTGTTATTTTTCGAGCTAGAGAGTTGAACTGTTTTGAGGTATGCAGAGTTGATTCCTGGTATTACTGAGTGGATCGGAGCATTCCTTAGGTCCTTTTGCACTGGTGCTGCGGTTCTCATATATTTTTGGTTTTAACGGTTTTCTAGTTAAGCTATTCTCTTCAAACTGGTTACCGTGGTTGTTGAAGGTGCCGCCTGCCTGGGCCCAAGGTTTCCCGCCGCCACGTCCTAGAAGGGGAGGGGATCTGAGCCCCCAAAACCAGGAAAAGGACTTAGAAGGTTGAAATTTGGTGAGTGAATAGAAGAGAATAAATGAAATAGAGTAATGAGTTTAAATTAAGTGCCGGAGCACATGAGCGGAGCCAGACCTGGAAATCTTCTGGCTCCAGCCTGCATATTGAGTCAATTGATGTGTTTATCATATGTTTCAAAGGCATAAAATTCATCCGATTTTGAGGGTTTCAGAACCCAAAAAATGAGTTTGAGGACCCATTGATGGGGACTCAGCGGAAAAGAAGAAAAGCACACGAGTTGCAAGACAGGAGAAGAGAAGAAGAAGGGAGAGGAGGAGGTAGGAACAGGAGGATGGTAACAGGAAGGAGGAAGGCAGTCGAGGAGGGACGAAGAAGAAGGAGGAAGGAAAAGAAGAAGTAAGCTAAGATAAGGATAAATTTAAATGAGCTGACCTGTTTGTCCCATAGAGTGACCCACTTGCCCCAATTCCAATACATTTTGATTTTGCTTTTTTAAAAAAAATTTTAAAATAGTCTTAGAAAGATATATTTTTATTTTAAACATTTTTTTTACGTTTAAAAAGGGAAAAAAAAGATAAAATTAAATTCGTGAATGGTAAATAAAACATTTCTATAAGCCATTATTTTTTTTCACCTACTTTTATACTAAAAAAAGTCAAAAATTGACCCATTTGTCCCCATTTTACGGTATATATATATATATATATATATCTATATATTTATAAATGTAGGTTATATGAATATATAGATATATGCATGCATCTAAATAGTCTCATCTATATCTATATATATATATATATATACTGTAATACTAAAATTCGTATAATAAATATTTAGGCCTAGAAGGGGTATTGGTAATACTGTATAATTTAAAACATCTTTAATATACATAAAAAGAGTAATTAAAAAAAAAACAAAAAAAAACATTTTGTTTTTAAAAAAAACACGTTTTTTTTTTGCAAAAAAAAAAAAAAAATAAAAAAAAACCCTTCTTTTTTTCACAACCCTATATATATATATATATATATATATATATATATATATATATGATATATATATATAGATAGTGCCATAGGCAAAAATTTTTTTCATTTTTTTAGATTAAGGTTTATATATATATTATATATACATATATATATATATATATTATATAATATAATAATATTATATATAATATATATATATATATATATATATATATTATATATATATATAATATCATATATATTCATAAAGGGCAGGGGTCCAAATATTTGCTTCGCGGCCGAGCCAATTTTCACCCACCCCTAAAAATGGACATAATATTCTTAAGTTTCAGCCAATTTGATGGGAAAAAAAGCAAACTGTACTTTTCTCTAACTCCAAAAACGTCGTTTTCGAATGTTTTCTGTGTCTGTAGTCATATCTTTAAGAATTTTCATTTTTTTAAAACCTTTGTTTTTTGACATTGTTCCTTTTTAACTTTACTATTTTTTTCGAAATGACTTTCAAACCTTGAAATATACATAGATGGGTCCATAAGCTACAAAATGAAGAAAGAGAAATTCGCCTTTCTAAAGAAAACATTCCTAATTCCTAACTTATATACCTCATAGCTCTAACCCTCAAAGCCAGAAATCTCCTTGTTGCAACTACCTTACACTCTCATCACAGCATACCTTAGGTCCCTTTTTCTTAATAAGGGCCCTAAAACCTGTGCGCAATAACTTCTAATACTCACCTAAAATGAGCGTAATTTTATCAGTCTTACTTAATAACTTTGTTAGTTTTGTAAACTATTTGCGATTTTATTATAACTTAACACCTTATTAGCTTATTCCTGCTCCCACCACGATAGTTACTTTCAGATTGCTGCTAATACTCCACATCTAAATCTTTTTTTTTTTTGGTCCACAGAACTCAAGCAATCTCCATTCATATCGTATTAAATATTCTATTTGAGTACCGTAAAATACAAGAACCTTGCAAACTTTTTACTTTGAAATTTAATTTGCCACTTAATCTGTCGACCTAAGAAGTTTATCAAGATCATTTTGAGTCTTTATATGTCCATCCATTATTTCTTAACTAAGGTAGGCCAGCTTTGGTAGTATTTTTGAATGGATTTATATTTAAAGGATTTAAATGATTATATATATATATATATATATATATATATATACTATATATATATAATATATATATATATATATAATATTATATATATTATATATATAATATATATATATATATCTATATATATATAATATATATATATATAATATATCGTATATAATATATATATTATATATATATATATATATATATATAATATATATATATATAAATATTATATATATGATATATATATATAATATATATATTATATATATATATATATATACTATAGATATTATATATAATATATATATATATGTCCCAAAAATAAGTGTACTGAATGTCGTATTTAATTGTGTATTGGACTTACCTACCAAATTACAAATTATCCCCTTCAAATTAAAGTATGATCCTTTGAGGTTTCACAGCAGTTCCAAATGCTTCGTTCATTTTCAGTAGCAAGTAACAGAAGTCATTTTCCAAGAAGTGTGTTTTAGTTCACGGTTACAGTATTTTTATTGTTTTCCATCGTACCAAAATGATGACCCTTCAACTTCATTTTCAACTTAGGGAAGAAGTAGAAATCGCACGGAGCTAGATCTGGGCTGTATGGAGGAAGTGGAAGTACTTGAATGTTTTCTTCGCCAG
The DNA here is from genome assembly GCA_015478945.1 of Trachelipus rathkii. NCBI lineage: Eukaryota > Metazoa > Arthropoda > Malacostraca > Isopoda > Trachelipodidae > Trachelipus > Trachelipus rathkii. Next base: position 25,112 of record JABUQX010130291.1, read on the forward strand.
AAAATTCCACATAACATTGAGAGCTCAGTGTGGAAGATGGGGGCGTGTTTTGGTTTTTGGGGGGGTTTTTGGGGTGCAAGATAAAAAATAAAAGCCCACCCAATTCAGTGCTGCAATGTCCTGTTTGTTCGCTGAATTCGTTTCGAAGTCGTTTCCAAACAGTCTTTGTAAAAGACATGATTAACTGTCTGTCGAAGGTAGAATTCCTTGTGCACATACCGACAGGCTGTCAAGAAAACAATAAGGTGCAGTTTTTTCAACGGTTTGACTTGTTATATGTGCTCTTCTTCGGATCGAAGGATGAATTATCTTGTGTGCCTTTCCGCACTTTTGGCCGTTTGGTTTTCAGGATCGAACTCAAAAACCCATGATTCATTGCCTGTTAAAACCTGTTATCCAAAATTGTTCTCCAAGTTCAAATTGTTATTTTGTTATTCAAGTAAATTCTTTGCCAAATGTTTTGACCTATGTGCATTCTGGTCCACAGAACATAGTCTTGGCACTAGTTTTTGCTACAGAGATTTTTTTTGGTCATGTGCGAAGATGGTGTTGTTTGATAAATCATGATTGCGATGTTTTATCCAAATGCAGTTTCTTCTTGCAATTCTACTCTGACACGTGCTGTAACCGGTCGTCGTCTCTCCATCACAGCTCTAAACAACTCCACATTTTCATCGATTTGTTAATGAGTTGGTCTCCACAACACGGGTCCGTCTTCATGCATTTTCTGGAGCCCTCTTTGAAAGCTTGTGGCCATTAAAAACCATAGTTCTCGATAGTGGCATCCCCATAAGCTTGTTTAAAGAAGCAAATAAATGTCTCAGTGGGCATGACTTGTTACGTTTCACAGCAGAATTGATGATAAAGAGTACCGCTGTCATATTTATCCGATTGCCAAAAATGTAACGAGGCTGTAGAAACATGGTCCCGAATACACAAAAAGGATGTAGGTGCAAAAACGTAACGGAGGTTAGAACACACCCGATACATAAACATAGATGTATGCAAGAACTTGACCTTTATAATCAGGTTAAACCTGGTTATGAGCTATTGTAGCCTAGGTAAACGTAGTACCCTCACACACTTGGGATATTCCAGTAAACCTTACTTGTTGGGACACAGGAGGTATAGTATATATATAGTATAGTTAGTAGTATAGTATATATATATATTATATATTATAGTATTATATATAGTATAGATATATATATTTTATATATATATTGAAGTATTATATATATACTTAAATATAGTATATATAATAGTAGTGATAATTAATTTAATTATATTATATATAATTATATTATATAGTATTAAATATATATAATAATATTGTATATTTCGGGATGTGCCTGAATATTCGGTAGAGTATTGCGGGTATTTGTCGGATTGTGCCTAAGAATACCGAATTTTCTGGTTGTGGCTTTTTGATTGCCGAACTAATTGGGCGAATAACTTGAGCTTATAATAAACAATAGATTACGTCAACCCTATTAGGAAAGTTATTCTCAATTTAAAATTGAAAATTTTTTGAAAACTTATGATTTCCCAAAAAAATAAAAATATAGCCAAATTTTGTAGCCAATATGGCGAAAATCTTGTGCATTTGTCAGATCTATAAGAGCCTTGACATTTTTCAATTATTCTAAAAAAATAGAATCTTTAGTGATATACGGGAATAATGGAGCATAAATATGGTAGCTGGTATAGGGAGACTGGCTTGCTATCAATTTCATGGTTTTATTTCACATGTTTGCAACTATTGCATTAAACTATTCAATATTGATGTCAGAATCCTGTTAGAATTTTTATTTCACTTGCGAGAAAGCCATATCCACGGGCCTCTTAACTATTCATTCGCCCTAGCAAAAAACAAATTCACCTAAAGCAAATGTAAAATTATATATACTAATATATACTAATATATATATTATATATATATATAGTATATAATAATATATATAGTATAGTATATTATAATATATATATATTTTATATAGTATATATATATAGTATATACTATATATAAGTATATATATATATATATAATATATATAGTATATAATATATAATATAGTTATTTTTTTTCGTTTTTTGCTGTCTGTGTCTGCCGTTCTAGCCATGAGGGCCTGCCTTCTAAGCATTTTGCCTCAGTTTGTCTAGCGGTTAAGAAGGGCCTGAGCATATCTCTTCCTATTTTGGCACGCATTCAGCAACGACAGCTGCAAAGCTTAAATTACTTTAACAGTATGCAGAGCTGATTGTCAAACGCAACAAGTAACATTCAAGATGTTTCTACTACGCTGTGAACAGAACTTATGATAGCTTAAAAGATGTTTGAACAAAAGTTCCCGCTATCCATATACGCTGCTGAATCCAATCAAAAAATGTTGACTGATTTTCAGTGGCAAATTAATTCCATTTACTTGAGCCATTTGACAACATCACTATAACAAGCATTAAACGTGAAGTTACAGTCGCCCAAGTGATCCCTTCCATTTTAGCAATAAATCTAATTTTAAAATAAGGCAATTAAAAGCAAAAGCTTCAGTGGAATAATTACACTCGTTGAAGAGCTTAAGAATTCAGTAGAAAAAAGACTTTCTAAGTTTCTATGTGATAAATATTTGTGTGTAGCTACTTTCTTAGATCTGCGATTCAAGTTAATTTTTCAACATGAATATCCCGATAAAAAAAAAAAAAAAAAATTGGAAATCAAAGTTTTTTTTAAAAATAAATGGGGGGTCCCGGGTTTGAAAAGGAGCCCCGAGGCATGGAAAGAAATGCATGAAGATTTAGCTCCTGACTCTTCTGCTGACGATTATTCACGTAGTGGAAAGTGAAGCTGAAGGTTCCATTTTCACTTCTTTGAATGGATTGTTTTAAAGAAAATTGGTGGCATCAAAATCGTCATACAGAAAAGAATGTGAGAGTGAAAAAAGAAAGTCCATTCTTCTGACGATTGAATATTGTACATAAAAGTAAAAGGCACATACGGAATTACATCAAGAATAAACAAAAATATATCAGTTTGCCTACTTTGACCAGTGAAGACAATGATATTCGCCTTCAATTGTGGAAAACACTGGATAATAGTTTTATGATTTGAAAAAATAACACTAAAATACTTTCAGCTCCCTCGTCATCAGTCGAAAGTTGAAAAGAAATATTAGAACAGGAGGAAATATTAATGAAGCCACAAAATAGTTTATCCCCTGAAAATGGAGAACTACTAATGTTCTTCTGTCATTTAACCTTAGAGCTTATTCAAATGAAGTTTAGTTTTAATATCTTTTTAAACTACGAAACTTTTTTCAGAATTTTCATTTAATTATTTTTAATATGTGAAATAGGTTTGCTACCTAGGTAGAATAGTTATTTACTTTTTGTTTATTACTTTGTATATAACACTGGTAAAAACATGAAATTTCTTGGACGGGGTTTCACAATTGATTATTATTAATGTGCTGATTCCAAAAATGTAATCGATTTTTGCATATCACATCGCATTTGTGAGAATGTGTGTAAAACAGATTTGTAAAAATTTTATGATTTTTACCTTTTCAAGGGTCTATCACAATTATTGGATATATATATATATAATATATTATATATATATATATATATATTATATATTATATATTATTAAATATATATATATATATATTATATATATATATATAATATATTATATTATATAATATAATATATTATTGGATATATGAAGGAGAGAAACAAATCACAATGATATGATACATGTCTTTGATAGATATATGTTAAACATATAATACAACTATGATTAAAGAGTAATATGGGACAACAATGAATGTAATAGAAGGAATGGGTTAGTTTAATGTAACATACCTACGATGGGTAGTAAGCTTTCTCTTCGTAGATGATCTACTGTGCGAATAGCGTCTGGAATATCCCTCATCAAGCTCCACAATATCGGCCATCATTTGATATCCCACTGTGCCTGGAACTGGTCTCTTCATGAACTTAGATCTTGGATGGATGAGCGTTCACGCCTGCTCATTCAACTAACATCGCTAAGTTATCAGGAAGATTTGCTTAGGTGAGATATGTAAGAGTGCAACTTATACTCATTCCTACATCCATGAAGAATAAAAACTGTCTAGCAGTTCCTGTACAATGTTCTCGCTTTCCTGCTCCCCAGAAAATTCTGTGCTATATCTGAAAAGCATTCACGTTCTTGCCTCTAACGAACAGTCATGTGCTGTATGCAAAGGCAGCCATTCACGGAGGAGTGGTCGTGATTTGTGGGCCATCAAATATCTCAGCTTTTTATCTTCTTGTTTCACTCAGACCCAAAGGAAACGTTGCAGCCATATATAGCGGAAGCAGTCACCATCATGGTCCAGGGCCTTCACAAATTGTTTCATCAAAACACAAGTTTTATGTATAGTGGAGGTAAAGTGATGTTTTTCTCTCTGTCTAGTGGTTCACATACGATGTCCTGTCACCACTGCGTCCAAGTGTTTCCCCTCGGTGGCCATTTCTTTTATGTCCAGTGATCCTTTGCCGCCTGGGGCTATCCCAATAGCACAGGAAGCTAGGGATATTTGGTGAAACCTGCTTTGGTTGACCGAGCAAAATGTTTACCATTTTGAGGTCGACACATTTTAGCCATCCCATGTACCTGAATTGTAGCTCTCCAAACTGTCTTGTTGTTTGCATACTCCTTCCATCGTACCGAGTACCTACTGGACCCGAAGCATACCTGTTGCCGTTGTGTAACAACATACACTTTAAACTGCTCTTGGAAGTGTCGATAAACAGTCGCCACTCACCTGAATCGTATGCTGGGATCCCCATAGCGAGTAGTAAGGCCTGCCAACTTCACTGCAATACACAAGGTTACCATTTGACTGGAAGAGCCTCCGCAGCTCTGGCTTCTTGTTACGATAAATGTATTCTTGTGCCATGGTCCAGTAGTCACTTTTCATGCAACCTCGAAGCCACAGCTCAGGACAACTCGGCAATACAACTCTCATACAAGATCATTCAGTTCACCCTGGGTGAAAAATGACGGACCATCCGACTGTATTTGCAGTTGGATGAAAGACATCATCCAGGTCATTGGCAGTTATACATGTAGACGTACTAAAGTTACCACATACTTCCCGAATATCGACCGCAGTAAACTTGCTGCTACTGTAGATATATGCGGAAGGTAACGTCTATACAGCCTACGTAGTGCGCACATGAATTTTGTCAATTCCTAGGGAATATGCAAAAAAAGGGATCCATGATTGCACGAAAACGGGATGTGATACAGCAAATCCGAGAATATTTATGGAATCAGCACCTCCGAATTACTATATATCTGCTACAAAAGCCCATCCAAGAAAAATTTCACCTTTTTTTGTTGACCACCAGTGTAAGTTTTCTTTATATTTCCCTAAATGGATGACCGAACTTTGAAATAATTATTCGGCCGAATAGTGAAGTGATTATTCGGCCGAATATTCAGTATTCGGTATTCGGCTTTTTCACCTACTCGGCACATTCCCTAATATATATTATATATAATATATATATATAATATATATATATAATATATATATATATATATATATTATATATATCTATATAATATATATTATAATATATATCTTTCTTTCTTCTTTATCTTTCTTTATTTTCCCAAGAATGGGAGTAAGGTGCACATGACGAGCATCGGAAAAGAAAAGCAGTAGAAGAGCATGATTAGTCGAAAAGAAAGCCCAGCCTACCGCCCTCAGTACCATTAATTAGCGAGAACTCATCGCAGTCAGAAAATCCTACCCTAAACGCTTCATGGGCGCGATGGACCCTCACTTTGGTAGATCGTCAGTGTAAGGGTTCATTCCTTGGCCGCAGGTTTTTTGTTGGGGGGGGGGGGGGCCCCCCCACAAACAATACCCTCCTCACAAGCTCCCACCATTATCGGTTATAAACCTTTTCTTCTCGCCTCTACCAAACTCACATTTCTCTCCTTCAAAGACATTCGTTCACGACTCAATCCACTTTCTTTCGGTATATATATATATATATATCATATATTATATATTTATATATATATTATATATATATATATATACTATATATATTATATATAATTAATATATATAAATCTTCTCTATTCTTCTAAAATTAAGGACTGGGTGTTCAGGTGTGAATCTCCAAGTAAACTTGGAAATTTACCCTCCAAAAGTCACCATATGCAACAATTATTCATTATTGAATATAAACATTTTAATGTTCTTGGCTATAAAATATTTTTATATGTTTGCCTTGAATACAGTCTTAAGATTTATGTAAATATTGTTGCCAGAGAACAAGCCTTTAAAATTGTAGTGTGGTACTCTGGTTTTGAAATATATAGTATGAAAAATTAATTGGTGTTGAAACAATGCTTAGAAATATGGTGCCTAGATTAAGTGTACAAAATTGTAAAAAGTACAACTAATTAAATTATGCGAAATAATAAATAATACAGGGAACAAACTTTTAATTAATCCAAGTTAACTAAGCTTAAGTAAAATAATCAAATTATATATTAAAAATAGAAGTGATTAATAAAAAAGTATTATCGTTGGAAAAGGCCTAGACTGGAGTCCTTTCACATAATATATATATAATATTAATATATATAATATTATATATAATATATATATATATATATATATATATATTATATATAATATAGTATATATATACTCTGCCCCTGGCCCACCTGTAATTGGAGGCCACACTGCTTCAGGAAGCTGGCTGCCGCCACTGGGCGTTCGCACAGGTCGAGGAGAGAATGTTATAGAGAAGTCGGCAGCGGGGGCGTCGAGAGTAAGAGCACCCAGGAGGTGCTCCTATGTATCTTGAGAGTTATGCACATTGGTGCAAGTGGGGTAGGTGATATTGGTCTAATTTAAATCTATATTTATATTGCATGAGTTTTGGGTGGTGACCTGATCTGATCCGGGCGAGGTCCATTTGGGCCTCTTCTGGACAGCGTTTCATCTCTAGGGAAAAAGTTTTGGGGAGGAAGGTGTGTTAATAAATTGTGTTTGGTCGGTTTTGAAGGTATGTGTTTGTTAGGTGGGAATGGATATGTGAAATCCTGACCTATTGGGAGCGGGCTGTGGGGAATTATATTGTATGTGTTGTAATAGAATTGAGGCTGGTGAAGGAAGGGAAGGGATTTTAGTCTTTGTCGAGGGGATTGGAGAGAATTTGGTGACAAGGGAGGTTGGCATTGCAGTTTTCTGGTAGAATTGAGTCCCACCATCTCTAGTGATGGTGGAGATGGGAGGAGGAGTTTCGTCGTGTAAATGTTGGATTGGGGTGGTTTCAGTGCAACCTGTGATAATTCTGAGGGCGGGGTTTGAGAGATTTGTAATTTTATTAATTGTTCGATTTAGATAGAGCTCTGGGACATGCTGTGAGGCATCAGTTTTAGGTTTGTGTCTAAGAAGTGTTTAATAGGTAGTGATGATTGTGTGTTTCTACGCTGAAGTTTGTGTTGGGAAGGGTTTGGAGTGTGTTAGTTTTCGTTTGAGTTGTCGGAAAGTGATATATTATCATATACTATATGATATATATATATATTAGATAATATATATAATATATTAAATAAATAATATAATTATATATTATATATAGTAATATATATATCATATATATATATATATATATATATGATGGTATATATATATATATATATTATATATATATAATTGCAGATGTATAAACATAGAACAAAGGTGTGAGGTGGTTACATGAAATTAAGCTAAGGCTTCAACCGGTCCTTAAAAGAAATTTTGTAGAAGCTTCAGTTATTGAGCACAAGGACACAAAGTATGAAAACCAAGAAAAGATATCAAATGTGCACTCTGAACGATTGAGAAAGGTTAAATATAGCCTGTTTAGAAATTAGTTAGCTAATTGACTTGCATTACAAAAAATGACTGGAATTGCCTTTTGCCAAATGATATATATTATATATATATTTAATATATAATATATATATTATATATATATATAATATATATATATATATATATATAATATATATATATATATAGGGATGTACCGATACCAGAAAAGAGGCCGATACTGATACTTATTTTTTTAGGTGCCGATAACCGATACTGATACTTTAATTAATATGATAAATACACAGTAATACAGATAGAACATTGTGTAACTGCCTAGGCAACTCAGGAGTTGCATTTCCCTATACACCAATACTTTTGTCATTTATTTCATATTTGGATTGTGCCCAAGTATATTTTTTTATAAAATTAAAATAGTATTTTTAAGGAATAATAAATGCAAATATAAGATTAATAACTTTTTTATGTTGTGTTTATTCAAAAAATATTCTATTTCCATTTTCCAGTAAGTATTAGCAAAGTTTAGCTACTAGCTTTTATGTTTTTAAATGATTACAATTTACAAGAAGATTCTTTAACTCGCTACAAATTAAAGAATAAAAATAATGAAAGAATTGACCTCAATTAATCAGCTGAAAAAGACAAAATAAAAAAATGCTATTTTTTTACATGACATAATAATAATAAACTCCTTTAAGATAAAGATAGATATCATTCTCTCAAATTAAAAAAATTCTCATTGTGATGCAAAAACATTCCAGCCCTTTTCACTAGGATCATGGCGAGAGCCTGTTCTTTCTTTGGGA
>JABUQX010130292.1:5000-26727 GCA_015478945.1 Trachelipus rathkii
TGTAAGCAGAGTAAGGTTCAGAGGAGTTCAGAGGGAGGGGTGAATAAGGGAGAAAAGGGAGAAAGGAAGGTGGGTGTAGGTAGAGGTAGTCGTTTGGTACAAATGGCAGGTGTGGGATGGTGAGGCCACCCGAGAACAAAGTAGGATATGGGAAGAGGTATGAGTATGGTATAGTGGTGGCAAGTGACACGAGATTGGTGATAGTAGAAACGATAATGAAGAGAATTGAATTTGTTAAACCAAAAGGAGGTGAGTTTGGGGTTGTTGATGATGAGGAGGAGATGGGTGTGCAGGTGCAGGGAGATAGAATGTGCTATTCGTTGTCTATAGGTGGAAAGGAAGGTGATGGGAAGGAAGGCGAAAGGTCAAGAGGGTCAGAGGTGGTAAAAGGGATTGTGGTAGGTGAGTGTAGGTGTAATGATGATGATGTGTCACAGGTGAAGAACGGGAAGAATAGTAAGGTGGAGGTGTTAAGGGTGAATGAAGGGTGTGATGAGGTATCAAAGGGAGCAAGGAAAAAGGAACAAGTGAAACGTAGGTGTAAGGGTGATAAGAGTAGTACGGAAGTGAAGGAATTCATGAGAAGAAGAAAAGGTGAGTTTTATCCGGATCGGAAAGAAAGATGTTGGGATTATTTGTTGTCGAGTACGAGTGAGAGGGAAAATGAAGGTGGTGGAGAGAAGGTGAAAGAGAGTCATGTTGGGTTGTTTAGAAGGTCGGGGTATATTCGTGATTCGGATAGGTCTGATCCGGAGTGAGTGTGGTGATATGGAGTGAGGTCTGGATGTGGTGAGGTGTTAGGTGTGTGGTGTGTTGGTAGGTGTGTTATGAGTGGTTGTGTTTTGGGCGTCAGGTGTGTCGGGTCAAGAAAAGTAAGGTGGTGTGAAGACGGTTTTGTTCAAGTGAAAGAGGGGGAGAGAAAGGTATAAGATTGAGTATTTTTTTTCTCCTCTTTTCCTTTAGGTATGATGGGTTGCGTTTTGCTGGCTGTGTCAAATGGAAGATGGAAGATGATGTATGGTGTCTTTCAGAAGTTCATGGGGAGGCTACAACTGGAGGAGCAAGAGAGTAACTATAGGGAGGTGACCAGACGACTAATGTCGTCTGGTGGTAGAGGAGTGTCTGTTGGTACTTGTTTTACATGTATATATTATTCTTCTTTTTACAGGTAACAATCCTGTAGATGTTTTATATCCTTTCCTTAAATGTAAATGTAGCCCCTCCCTCTGGATAGGTACCCGTGTATCACCCGTGGTAGTTATAGATCTGGGTGCGCACTGTAGGTAGGTCTGGCTAGTGATCAGGGTAGTAGGGTGAGATCCATAGGTGTGGTGTAGCTAAGTGTAGTATACCCAGCATATGTATATATAATAAAGTAGGTATCCTTTGGCTACCTAGTGAAACGAGTATTTTTTCCTTTTGGTTCATCTGTCACAAGTACATTTTTCTTTACAACATCTCAAATTAAGAAAGGATCAACAGGGTGAGTCAAGTGTATGTTGTTTGGTTTTACGTTAGGCTACCATTGAGTATTTTCTCATATATATATATATATATATATATAATATATAATATATATATTATATATATATATATATATATATATATATATATATATTATATATATATATATAATACTCTATATTATATAATATATATATATATAATAGTATATATATAACAGACTGCTGGATATCGACCGGATATCCGGTTTTAACTTTCAGTAGATATCGGCCCTATCCCTACTTTAAGCAGCCAGCATACAAATCAATGAAATTAACTCCAAAAAAATTGTCCGCCAACCTTTTTTTGTGGGGAGAGAATTTTTCCCTCAATAGGGGGAACTTTACTTTTTATGAATTTGAAGCAGTTTTTTTTTAGGTATAGTCTTTGGGTGCATTTATATTTAGAATGCGTGTAGTGGTATTGATATACGTGAAATTATAGTTTTAATAACAGTCTTTTAGCTTTAAAAAAAAAAATATGTAGGTAGTAATTTTAGATACTAGGGGTCAAATATCCTTAGGGTTATTTTGTTCAAAGTCACCTCACCGTTCATATATATATATTTATATATATATATATATATATATATATATATATATATTATATATATATATTATTATATAATATAATTATTATTATTATATATATATTATATATATATATATATCATATATATAGTATATATATATATATATAGTATTATATATATTAGTGTTAACGAGAATTCCGGTCCGCCGGAATTTGAACATTTTTTTCGCGGTTTCCGGACAGAATTTTGAAAAATTCGGCTGAACCGGAATTATTCCTGAAAGTTTCTCTTAAAAAATTTGCTGACATGGAAATATTTCTACATAACCATAGCACCATCTTTTAAACAAAATAATGGTAGCCTTGTGTATTATTCATACACAGTGTTACATACCTACAGTATTATTGAATAAAGTTTACTCAAATATCTCAATAAAATACAAGAGAATAACATGCGCATTAAATAACTATATGATTCCAAATAATATATATATATATATTATATCTATATATATTATTATATATATATATATATATATATATATATATTTATATATTAATATATATATTTATAATTTATAATTATATATATAATAAAATATATATTATATATTATAATTTTTCTTTTCTTTCTTTCCTTCACCTTCCTCTTGCCCAAGTTGGGGGTAAGGTGGCTGTACCAAGCATCGGAAAAGAACAAGCAGGGAGAGACATTGACAAACGTCGAAAAGAAAGCCCAAGCCTTACCGCCCCTCTGTACACCATTAATTAGTGAGAGCTCGTCACAGCAGAAAATCCACCTAGAAGCTCATGGGCCCCACCCAGCGCGGACCCTCAATATGGTAAATGTCAATGTAGCGTTATCCCCTGGCCAGTGGGCCAACCATGCCCCCATACAGAAACCACCGCCATTCTTCCTTTCATGCACCTTTGTTCTGCCTCTGCAAACTCACCATTTCTCTCCTTCAGAACAATCGTTACCGACGTCAATCCACTTCCTCTTCGGTCTCCCAGCCGGTTGGTCCCCACTCACCACTATACATCCGGCTTAACCAACCGGCTATCATTCATCCTTTTCACATGACCAAACCATCTCAACATATCTTTTCATTTATTCTTTCATTTACCCTTTCTTCACACCACACAACTTCTAATACGTTCATTCCTCACTTTAATTCTTTTCACCATCCTAGCATGCCCCCCTAAGATTGTCCATCTGAACACATTGAACTTTAGATTAATACCTCTTATTCCAAGACATAGTCTCACTACCATACAATACACAGGTAACATATATTATATATATATATATATATTATATATATATTATAATATATATATAATATATATTATATATATATATTATATATATATATATATATATATATTATAATATATATATTATATATATATATATAACTTGCTAATGGAATGCTAGTACCTAATTTTTCAAACTGGCTCGCAAGCCAGTGAGTAGTTAAAGAAATAATGACTCATTTGATATTTAACTATTCCATATAATCTGTAGTACAATGATATCTGGATAGCCTTAGATATACTTCTCGAATACTTGCTGATACTCACTTTAACTGTATGAAGTTCTGGGTAAATTAAATCTCTCTACAAAAAAAATATTTCCTACTAGAAATAAGATATTTTTGGTTGAAGATGGGCAACAAGTTCTATGAGTCCCTGCTCTTTAGTGATTGTGAATGGCTTTTTACTCATTGCAATAAAATTTATTATTTTCTGAATTGTGTCCTGTGATTTGGAGTCACTGATATGGCAAATTTTTTTGGGGAAGAAAATTTCCTCAAAGACTTACTTGTTTCACGGCTTCGATCTTTCGCTATTTTGGGGTGTCCAATGTTCTAGAAAAATACAGGGATTCCATCCAAATTTTTTGACTTTGATATTCTCTTCAGTGAGGATTTTCCAGGAGTGGCGTTGTATTAAATGTTTTCGGTGAAACTACCTAGTTTTATTTTTTTGTGGCATATTTTCCACTCTATTAATGATTTTGTAACATTATAATAATAAAAAAATCTTTTACGAATGACGGCATTTTAAAACAATTTTGAGGTTAATAATTAAAACTTTAGGAAAAATCCATTAATGAATAAAATTTTTATCAAAATCTGTTAATAATTATTAAACTATATATATATATATATATATATATATATATATATATATATATATATATATATATATATTATATATATATATAGTATAATTATATATTATATATATATATACTATAATTTATTTTTGTATTGAAAGTTATATAGAATTATTTTTTACATTTATTTATAGTTTAAAGGAAAGTTCATTACGAAATTCCGGTTCCCGGCCGATATTTTTTTGGGATTACCGACTAATCCGGTTCGGGCTGGAACGCAACCTTAGTCCTGGTTCACCCAAATTATCGGAGTATATATAGTATAGTATATATATATATTATATATATATATTATAATATAATATAATAATATATATATATATTATTATATATATATAGTATATATATATAATATATATATAGTATATATATATATATTTATATATATATATACTATATATATATATATATACCATAAAATGGGGGAAACCCGGTCAGGGGAAACCAGTCACTTTTTAATATTTCAATAATATTTTTGTAAATAAATAACATTTTTCAAACGGAGATAGGTTTTTAATTATTTCAACATTTTTATTTTTCACCAACATAAAAAATTTAAAGTAAATAATTACACTACAAGTCAAAAAAATTCCCATAGTTTTTGAAAAAAAAAAAAAAATTTAATTTTAAAAAAATTTTTTAAGACTCGTGAATCTCGAGAATTAAGATACAGAATTTCGATTGATACATATTGGGAAGCATATTTTAAGCATTTTCTATTAAAAAATTAAAATATTAAGTATTTTAAAGTTATTGTTTTTTTCGATTTCTGGGTAAAACCGGTCAGTATAAACTTGTATAAAAATGTCAATTTTTTTTTAATTTTTAATAATATTTTATTTTAGTTTTTTATGGACAATGGTGACTATAAGACCTTTGTTTAATGTTTTCTATACCTATCTTCTTCTATCAGTGTAATAGGAATGCCAAAAAAAGTGGCAAATGACAGGAGTGTATCATTTTTTATGAAATATGCTTTAGCATACTTGGGTAATATTAAAGTGCTTTTTTGTTATTCAGTGTAAATCTTAATTCTTCTTTATTATTAAAAATTATTAAAATTGATTGTCATAATTTAAATTATAGTATTGTAAAATTTTTTTGGTCAAGTTCACGTGAAATGTGCGTACATACTCGTAATATAAAGTGCCTATTTTGTTAAAAAGTGAAAATATTATTATTATTATTAAAAATTATTAAAATTGATTGTCATAATTTAAATTTTATTGTAAATTTTTTTCGTAAAAAGCTCACTGGAAAATGTGCGTACATATGCCTACTCATAATATAAAGTGCCTATTGTTTGTTAAAAAGTGCAATTTATTATTATTATTATTATATTATTTAATTTATTATTATTAAAATTAATTAAAACATTGATTGTCATAATTTAAATTATAATAATGTAAATTTTTTTTCGTCAAAAATTTCACGTGAAATGTGCATACATAGGAATACTCGTAATATAAAGTGCCTATTTTCTTAAAAAGTGGAAATATTATTATTATTAGAAATTATTAAAATTTATGATCATAGCTTTTTTTTCATCGTTTAAAAAATCTTTTAAACCCCCCAATAAAAAGATTGGAAAAAAAAAAAAAAAAAAATTGGTTCCCCCAAAATTTGTAAAAAATCAACATTGCATAATGTTAATAAAATATAACTCAGACTTGTTGTTTTTCCATCCAAATTAATTCTATAACATTATTTAAACTCTATTTAACATTTAATTATAATTAGTTTGGACAAGCACAAAAGAAATAATATTTAAAGTGGGGTTTTCCCCCGAATCAATTTTTTGAAAATGGAATTTCAAAAAAAATTAAAAATATTTATTTTCAACATTTTTATTTTCATTATTCTACAGCATTAAGAAAACTATAAATGTGAGAAAAAACTATTAAATATAGATGTAACTTAAAATTTCGATTTTTCATGATTCTTTAAAAAAAAAAAAACCACACGCGGGATTTTTGACTTTGGTTTCCCCCATGTTTATGATATATATATATATATAGTATATATATATATTATATTATATATATTATATAAATAATATATATATATATATTAAATATATATTATATTATATATAGTATATATATAATTTTGATTTCTAAATTTTAAATTTAATAGTACCTCATTATCCTATATTTTGAAATATTTGAGTAAACTTTATTTCACTATAATACCGTAGGTATGTAATACACTGTGGGTAGAATACTTACACAGAGGCTACCATATATTTTCTTAAAAGATGGGTTATGTAAAATAATCCTTTCCAACAAATTGTTTAATTATCAAGTACATTAGTAATTCCGGTTCCAGCCGGAACTGAAACTTTTAAAAAAATTCAAGTACACTTCTAAAATATATATTATATATATATATATATATATTATATATATATAAATTTATATACCTATAATATATACTCATATATAGGAGGGTATATATAGTAATACTAATATATATTTTTATTTATTTTATATTTTTATTATCTTTTCATATTACTCTCGTAGAACGCGGGGTTAGGTTCCTGACCCCCGCGTTATAGGCGACATGCGTATAACTTCTACCCCGTGAAAATCATTAATCCTTTTAAAAATTTTTACGCTTTGTATAGTAGGTAAATAAAACGAAAAGTGTGAGTAATAATTGAATAACATCCTTCAGATATAAAGTTATTTACAGTACAGTGTACCATATTTTATTGACTAGTTAAATAGTAGAATATTTATTACATTAAAGTACAGTACTCCAAAAACTTTAAAATTGACAAAAAATTATTATATATTTAAAAAAATTTATTTTATTTTGCAATTTTAACTTAATTTGTTATATATTTTTTAACATATTTATGTATTACAGAATTTTAACCTTTACTTTTTTGTATTTTTTGTAATTTTTAAATTTCCTTTTTATTTATATTTTTACTCAACGGGTAGAGCAGCCCGTTGTAGTTTCGAGGGACGACTGTGTGTGTGTGTGTGGTGTGGTGTGTGTGTGTAGGTGTAGGTGTGTGTGTGTGTGTGGGTGTGTGTGTGGAGGTATATATATATTATATATATAATACTATTAATATATAATATATATATATATATATATATATATGATTAATATATATGTATTATATATATATATAGTAATATATATATATATATATATATATATATATTATATATATTAGTTATTGAGTATTGTAGGGAAGGGTAATATGCTGGTATTTGGTCCGAAGAGTGCGTCGAGTGACTGAAGGCTGATCTGTGAAGAACAAGGTGGTTTAGGAGTGGTAGAGGATGTGTGGATAATATCTTTACATTGAAACAATGATTGAGAAAATGAGGGAGAAAGAAGAAAAATTGTATTTTAGGTTTTTATGGATTTGCAACAGGCGTATGATAGATGTTGATAGGGAAGGTTTATGGCAGCTGTTAGTGATATATGGTGTTGGTGGTAGGCTTCTGAATGGAATCAAAAGTATGTATGACGATAGTGAACTGTGTGTAAGATTAAATGGTGTCAAAAGTGATTGGTTTAAGGATTAATAGCGGAGTAAGACAGGGTTGTGTTATGTCTCCTTGGTTATTCAATTTGTCTATGGATGGGGTTATGAAAGAATTCGAGGTGGGGATAGGCAGGACAATGGTGTTTAGACATGGTGGGCAATGGAGATGAGTGGTAGGGTGCCCTACTACTATCACTGCGGATGATTTTGGTTCTGTGGTGGCGAATCTGAAGAAAGTTTGAAGAGGATTGGTAAGAGAGATTTGGCAGGGGTGTGTAAAGGAGGGGCTTGAAAGGTAATCGTGGATAAGAGTAAGGTTATGGTTGTGAGTGAGGACACTCCTCAGTGTGAAGTTATGTTAGAATTTGAGAGCAGCTGGAAACAAGTGTCTGAGTTTAGAATATATAGGGTATAATGTTGGATGAGAAGGGAACGGAGATGCAGAGTGTAGTAGGAAAGTTGTGTTGGCAGGAAGGTGCTGGTGCAATTAAATCGTTGGTGAAATGTAAAGGGACTAAAGTCTTGAGTGTGCTAGGGTTTTAGCATGAGGGTATGTTGTTTACCTGTGTTATTGTGTAATAGTGAGACTATGGTCTGATAGAAAGTATAGATCTAAAGTTTAATGTGTTCAGATGGGACAATCTTATGGGTGTGCTAGGTGTGAGAAAATTGATAAAGAGATGGATGAATATATTTAGAGAGAGGTTGTGTGAAGAAAGGGGTGAATGAGAGAATAAATGAAAAGTATGTTGAGATGGTTTGTCATATGGAAAGATGCATGAATAGTCCGTTGGGTTAAGCGTGATGTATAGTGGCGAAGTGTGTTGGAATCAACCGCCTGGGAGACCAAAGAAAAAGGGATTGAGTCAGCTAAATGAATGTTTGAAGAGAGAAATGTGAGTTTGGTAGCGGCGAGAAGAAAGGTGTATAGACTAGGAGTGAAATGGCGGGGTATTGTGAAAGGGGTATTGGGTTGGTGGGCAGACCTGGGCCAAGGGAATGAACCTTTACTTTGACGATCTACCATAGTGAGGGTCCATCGCGTCCATGCGCTTTAGGGTGGTAATTCTGACTGGGTGGTCAACTAATTTAATGGTACTGAGGGGGCCGGTATGGCTGGCTTTCTTTTCGACTGTGTCATGTTCTTCTACTGCTTTTCTTTTCCGATGCCCGTCGCGCACCTTACTCCCATTCTGGGAAAATATAAGGAAGATGAGAAGAAGAAGAAGATCTATATATATATATATATCTATATTATATATATATATATATATATATATTTATAGAGGGTATATATTATATATATATCATAATATATTATATGATATATATATATATATATTATATTATAGTATATATATATATATATATATATATTATACTATAGAAGTATAAAATATTGAAAATTTTCATTATATAAAAGATAGATATACTAAAGTATTTATATATAGTCAGTGGGTGTAAAAATAAAATTGAAGGTTTGGTGGGTAAAAAAAAAAACTCTCTCTATGCCTTCCTGAAAATATTTTTTTTTGAATTTTATTTAACTTCAAAACTTTTTATAATAAATCTAAAAAAAATGCCTCAAAAGAAAATGGGCTGCTCAAAAGTGACAGTAATCAGCTATGACAAATGTCGACCCCCAGTTAAAAAATGGCTGCAAAACTTTTTTACAGTTCCAACTTTCGCTACCATATCAAATGTATTACATTAGAAAAAAATTTTCTTTTTTTTTTTTTTTGGTAAGTTTTACTAATATTATTGATCGAAACTTGGTACAAACTGATATTTTTTTTTTTAAATTATTGGACTAATATTTTAAAAAGCAAATTTTAGTAACCCAATTAAAAATTTTCCTCAATGGGGTAAAAAAAACAACAATATTTTCTTTGAAGGACCCCCCTCTGGTGGTCCCCAGAACCTTTACGAAATTGAAACCTTCATATTCGAGATCTACGGGTTCGATAAAATATATAAGGACACCAATATTGTATTATCATTAGTGATGGGACGATTATGAAATTTTGCCGATGACGATTATAATAAATTTTGCCGATGACGATGCCGATTAATTGAAAAAGTATATTTTAAAAATTTCTTTCTCTCTCTCGAAAATATATATAACTATATAGTATATATATATATATGTATATAGGTATATAGTATATATATATATATATATATATATTATATATAGGGGGTCATAGTATACACTATTGAGATAATATATATAATTTTTTATATATATCTATATTATATCAAGGTGTAGACAGGGGGTCAGGGGGTTCAACACCCTCGCAAATTATTTAAGCGATCAAAAATTTTTGATTCCTTAAGTTCATAATAATAATAATAATAATAATATACTATATATAATAATAATATAATTAATAATAATAATTAATGAAAATGAAAATTAATTTTTATGGAAGAGGAGAACATGTTTGTGTCTCGTAACTAAATTTCTTAGGTCAAGTAAGCTGTTCTCATATTATATAAAATACAATTAGACCCAGGGACTTAAAGTAAGGTTTCAAGTTTCCAGATGATAGCAATTGACTACCCAGTAAGGAATATCTGATGGAAGTTAAAGATTTAAAAAGATAGGAGGGGGCTGTAATCGTTGATCGGGACTAGCAAGTTCCATTCCTTTTTCAACTAAGTCTTTCTCTCCTCATAATCCATTGTTCGATCGTGCTTGTTCTCCTGGCCATTCGGCTAGAGACAGTGCGTTCGGGGGTTGGAAACTTCTTGTTCTCCTATTACTCTGGCTAATTTTCATTCAGCTAGAAACTGTTGCAGGGATACTCTTATACGAGCAAAGCGGACTTTCATCAAACGAAAAGTGCGCTAAGCTCCTTTGGTTCCCTGCTGACAAATCTTCTGGCCTCTTGGCCCCATAACATTCTAACAACTTCTGTAAATCTGTCCTTCCTCCTCTTATTCGATCTGATGTTCTGTTGCTAATTCTCAAACTGAAAAGGCCCAATCCTTCACCTTCTCTTTTCCTCTAACTCAACCTTGGAGGATTCTGGCATTCCTCTTCAATAATTCTCCTCTCAGGTGTCTATGCCTTTGCCTGTGATACATTTGATCGGGTGCATGGGCCCTGAAATCTATGAACCGTTATGGGGGACGGGTGGCCCCGATGGCATTCCTCCCAGAGCTTTGAGGAATGTGTCTTCCGTGAAATCCCTGACTCCATGTCAACTATACACTCTATGTACAAATACTAGCATTCCTCAGTGTTGGAACTCGAAACATTTCAACCTATTCCCAATAAAAGGAAGCCCTCTGATCCTTTTAACTATCGCCCTATAGCTCCACTTGTATTCTATCTAGATCTTTGAAACCTTTCTCAACACTCATTTTTTTAGACCATCTGGAAACTCATGATCGCCAGTACGGCTTTCGGCGCTCGAGGTCTACTGGCGGTATACTTTCTATCATAACCGATTTATGGTTTTTTCGCTCTAAGGAACTACGGAGAGACTTGCGTGTTGGCGCTTTTGAATACAAAAGAGCATTTGACGAGTATATGGGAACGTGTCATGCTCTCAAGCCTCCTCCCCTTGGGTTTCCTCCTTATTGCTCTTGGCTTATCTTATGTCTATCCTTTCTTTCAGACATCGCTCAATATCAGATTGGTGTTTCCTTCAGGGTTTTGTCTTTCTATTTTCTCTCTTTTATTCTATTTCATAATGATCTTCTTCACTCTGCACTCTATGTTCTATATCATTCTATCATGCCTTGATGACCTCGACTTTCATTCTTCACTCATTCTCAATCTGCTCCTCTCTTTTACTTCTATGATTTGCCCTCGTCTTAACCTTTCCGATTGTATTCTCGCTGATCTGGATGAATTTCCGGGTGGGGTTGGTCTCACCCTTGTGAAATTCAATTCTTTAATAACTCATACTTCTACAAATCTCCTTCTCTATAAAGAAAAATCTAACATTCACAGATCTTTCGCCGCTGATCTCGTTTCTCCTGTTGGAACAATTATATCATCCTTGGCCTAACATAAACAAAAATGTCTTTGAAACCACATCACACGGTTGCTAGGGCGGCCTCCAAAAAACTGGGAGTTCTGGTTTAGACTGAACTTTTTTTCTCTTCTTAGTTATTCCTCCAGCTATACAAGGGTCTCATCGCCCTTGTATGAGTATGCTCTCATATCTGGGGGGTGTTCTGGTTTCATCTCGGCTTATTTGGACAGCGGCCGAGTCAAAGGCAAAGGTTATAAACTGTTCTGGTACTTCCAGTTCACTTGACCCCTTCTAACTCTTTGCGCGGCGCAATGTGATGCTTTATTCTATCCTTTACGTACCGAGCGGCAGGTCTCGAGAGGAACTTATCGACTCGCCGTACCACACCACCCTTACCAATCCCATTCGTAGCACAAGGGGTGTTGTGTCTGCGCATCTGCGAACGGGTTAAGGGTTGACATTAGTCACTCCGAGGGTCATTTCGACTTGGGGCGGGTAGCCGGTTGTCCACCACCGTCTTGTTCTGCTTGCATTTTTGTCCATCTTCTGTATTTTGCGGCTCAAATATTCTCTCTCAACTTTAAGCCTGCGTTTGTGTTCATATGCGTATTTGCGCTTGAGGGTGAACTTTGAGCGTAGTTCCCCTCCTTTGAATAGGGCTCTGCCCGTGATTGGGGATGACACTGTTAATAAAAATAATCTCTTGGGTAAGTCAGAATTGTGGGCAAATGAACTGAAGATCTCCTACTCACTTTTCTCATCCAAAACATGCATACGATTATCCCAGAAAATCTTCACTCTCTTCAACATTACGGCTCCCAGCTGGACCATATGTCGCAACCAAACACAAATTTTGTCCATTTCAAACTTAAATTCTAACCTTTAGAATTCTAAGTACTCACACACACCATATACAAATCTACCATAGCTCTCTACCACAGTCACTCTTAGAAGGCTAATCCTTTCTATCCCTTTTCATTCCTATCCACCCACACAAACACATTTCACACCACACCCACACCATCACGTTTTCCTTTCATCTTTGTTTCAGTCACAGCGAGCAATCAAATTTGCCTTTCTAAATACATCATCACCTCCCTCCTCTTCTCCTCAAAATTTATTCCTCTACCATTTCATGTACCCAATAACGATTCATCTTTTCGCTAAAGATATGAAGGCAGTTTACGGGATCACGAACCTTTCTGCGAGCATGCATAGCATTCCTGGCAAAAGATAAGTGGTAGTGGCAGCCAGCCTAACTACCACTGTTCCTTAGTCGCCTTCTACAACAAGCAGTGACCAATAAGTGTGGGCAATTTTTTTATGACACCATCATAGGGCATATAAGGGATAAAGGATGTCTTGGTATGATGTTGTCTGAAGAAGGGGTTGTGGTATAAGTTATGACGTATATGATATGGATAAAAGGTGGTGTTTCTAATAGATGTTGTCTGAGGATGAGTGTTGATAGCAAACGCAGACAGAAAAGCGAACCATTTGGCATTGGAATGTCATACATCCCATAAGCAGTTTGGGTATAATATATTATATTTATAATATATAATATATATATCTATATATATATATATATATATTATATATATATATATATTATGAATATTATTATTGAATTTTAATATTATAAAAAAAATCTTAATATTTTTTCAATTAATCGGCAAAAATTGACAATGACGATTGAAAAAAAATATGCCGATTTTGCCGATGACGATTAATCGTCCCATCACTAATTATCATACAAATATTTACTAACTCTGCACTGCACCAGCTCCAGCACCGGAGCCGGCTCAGACTCTGAATCCTTCTTACTCCTTCCTCCTCTATGCAATCTCCAAATTTCATCCTTCTACAGTCATTTCCTATTTTTAGGGGCCAGCACCACCCTCTGTGGGGTGCACGGAAACGTAACCTGAAGGGCTGCCAAATTTTAGAGTGGTGCAATAACCCTAACCCGGGTAGAATATATTTAAGCAAACAGGGCTCCTCCAAACTGTACCTAAACTACTAAATGAAATGACCGTAGAAGGATGAAATTTGGAGATTGTCTGGAGGAGGAAGGATTATGGAGGAGTCAGAGTCCAGGGGACCCCCAAGAGGGGGGGGTCCAACCTGAAAAAAAAAATGCATGGAATGCACAAGAGAAGTGGAGAAAGGAGTCAGAGAAGGAGTCAGAGTTCGTACTGCACCAAACCTAGTAACAGGTAGAGTTTGCGACATGGTATCTTCCTCAAACTTGGCACCCCATCGGGTGGTGATGTAACCTAGTCTTAGACAAGGTTATGTGACCGTGCATCCCCCAGAGAGGAGTGATGGCCCCAAAACCTGGGAAATGGTTGTAGAAGGACGAAATTTGATATAAACCCTTTTTTATTTTTTCCCCCCTTAAATATTCAAAAAACATTTTTAATACATATTCAATATCTTCACTAATACCAACCTCAATAACATGTATACCATAGCATTTCTATATGTCAAGTGTATGAGGAGAAAAACAAAAGTTTAAGATTTTTGTTTTTTTTACCCCACTTGACTATATATATATTATATATATATATATATAATAATATATAATATATATATATATATATATATATATACCTATAATACGGAATATATTTTTTTTTTTACAGTTGTCACCACCACTCACGGGCAAGGCCCTATTCAAGGAGGGGTGTTACACGCCTCAAAATCGAACACATAACGCAAATTACGCAGATGAGCGGCAGACGCAGGCTTGAAGTAGGGAGATTAAATCAGAGGAAACACAGAAGATGAAGTGAATTCCACAGAAAACAGACGGTGTGAGAGAAGAGGAGACGGACCGCAAGCGAACTTAGTCTGGAGTTACCAATATCAACACAAAACTCATGTGCAGATACAGCACCCTTACTACGAGGGCGTAGTAAAGGTGGTGGTACGCGGGTGATAACTTCCCTCGAGCACCTGCCACTACGGTACCTAAAAAAAGAGATAAAGCACAACATCGCGCCGCAAAGATCGAGGGTCAAGTTGAACTGGAAAGTATGGGACAATTTATAAGCCTCTTTGCCTTAGCTTCGACTCCTACTCTAAAAAAGCCGGTGAAAACCAGAGCCCCCCCAGATATGAGAGCATACTCCATACAAGGGCGATGAGGCCCTGGTCTAGCTGAGCACTGAGAGAGAAAAAAAGTCTCGCGCTAAACAGAACTCCCATTTCATTTGACGGGCCGCCCTAGCAACCATTGTGAGGTGAGGTTCAAACCATTTTTTTGTTTATGTTAAGGCCAAGGATGTTGATATATGTGTCAACAGGGAGAGACCGAGAGAACGCGTCGAAAGAGATGGAGGAAAGTTGGAAGGTGTCTTAGAGAGCGGAGATTTTGTAGAAGTTGAAGTTTTTTTAAAAAATGTGAATTTCACAAGGATTCAGTACGCGACCGCCACCCGCGAATTCTATCCACGAGATCACGCGAGAATTAGAATCGGAAACGATTAAGACGAGAGGCACATTTCGAAGTCAAAAGAAGGAGCGCATTTGAAAATGAGTTGAGAATGACGAGGGTCGAGCTCGGCATATGAGTGAATAGAGATAGATGTGCAGGTGAAAAGAAGATCAATAATGAAAGTAGGAATAAAGTAGGAGATAAGGAGATCCTGAGGAAACACCACTATTAACAGAACAAGGAGAACCAAAGTCACCCCATCAACAAACAGCCGATATTGAGCGATTTGAAAGAAAACTATAGACATAAGTAAGCAAAGAGAGGAGGAAACCCAAAGTGAGGGTGAGCTTAATGAGCAGCAGTGACGCGTGCGAACCCGGTCAAATGCTGGATATGTCAAGCGCCACCACGCAAGTCTCCCGTAGTTCCTAAGGCGGAAAACCATAAATCAGTAAGATAGGAAAGAATATCGCCAGTAGACTCGAGCGCCGAAAGCGTACTGGCGATCGGAAAAGAAGTGAATGAGATTCCAGCTAATGATCAAGAAATGAGAGTTTGGAAGAGGCGAGAAGAAATTAGGATAGCAAATAAGTTAGAGTAATAGGGCGATAGTTAGAAGTATCAGAGCCTTCCTTTTTTCGGAATAGGTTGGACATGTCGTGCTTCCAACACTGAGGGGAAAGTGTTAGTATTGAGACATTAGAGGAATATAGCTTGAACGAGGCGGGAGATAGCACGGAAGCCACACCCTCAAATCGGGAGGCAATGTTCCATCCGGCCACCCGCCCTTATAACTTCGTAGATTTTCAGGAGCATCAACCCGGATCGAATGTAATCTCAAGGCAAAGGCTAGGACACTGAGAGGCGTAAGGGAGGAGGATGAGGAATGCCAGAATCGTCAGGGTTGAGTTAGAGGAAAATAGGAGGCCGAAAGAGATTGGCCTTTTCAGTTAGAATTAGCAACAAAACCATCAGAGCGAATAAGACGAGGAAAGGGACAGATTTACAGAAGTTGTTTAGAGATGTTTTTTGGCAAGAGGCCAGAAAAATTTGTCAGTAGGAGAACCAAAGGAGGTTAGCGCACTCGTTTAATGACAAGCCCGCTTATGCTCGTTCGAAGAGTTCCCTGCACGATCCTTCTAGCAGCAATGGAAATTAGCAGGTGATGAGAGAACGAGAATTTTTCCACCTCCGATACTCACTGTCTCTAGCCTGAATGGCCAGAGAACAAAGCACGAATCGAAAACCCATGGATTATGAGGCAGAGAAAGATTTAGTCAAGAAGGAATGAACCTGCTCATCCCATCAACGATTAACAGCTCCTACCTTAATCGGCAGAAGTCGAAGCGTCACCAGAGGAAAGGCAGTCATTCCAATTATAGTAGCGTAGAAGCAAACGCAATGCCCCCAATCGGCCCGATCAAAGTGCCAGAAAAAACTCGTAGTAGGGCAGGATGAGCTGTTGGAGAAAAGTACTTAAAATTAAGAGATATAAGGTTGTTTTCAGATTTACCGATAGGAGCCGAAAGTGGTGTATTTTAAGAGAGAAGGACTAGTGGTGAAACCATTAGGTCTAAGTGATGTTCAAGAATCTGGTTAGGACGATCCGAAGATGTGTAGGTTTCTTTAATAGTTGTCCAGATCGTTTGAGAAATGCTGAACGATTCGGCCTCCTCCCCACCTAAATTCGGTATGAGAGGACCCCAACCTTCAGTGTTGTTTAACATTGAAATCCCCTAAATAGAGACCTCAGTAATTTTGGATGAGAAGATATAACAGTCTCGTAGAGTAGTAAGTTAATCAAAAAGGGGTCGAAAGTCTGATTCTGTTTAGAGGAAAGTAGCAGAGCACAAGATTATTGTAGTAGAAGAAGAAAGATTTAAGCCACAGAAATCGAAGTTAGGAGATTCAAGATTCACGGAGACGTGTTACGGGAGTGTTTATGTTTAACATAGGGCCCATACTCACCCTTTCAGACGGAATTATGAAATTAAAGTTATAGTTGGATTATATAAACGGGATTAAGAGGATGAATTATAGCCATCTGGGCTCAGACAAAAGCAAAAAGATTAGGGTTAGATAGAGAGGTGGTATTCCACGGATGCAAAGTTAGAGTGCAAGCCACGGATGTTGGTGAAGTCAAATGAAAGCCCGCGCCTGCGCAAATCCGCCATCATACACGCACACACAGTCACAACAACAAAAAAGAACCACAGACAGAAACAAACAACAAAACCCAAAGAGAAACGAGGATAAGTATTCGTAAGACTAAACCAAAATTTATAACCTGGAAATTTAAATACGCTAATACTATATAACAGTAAATATCTACAAATATGAATAATCCAGAAAGTTCAAAAACGCTCGCACTCACACCCACACACTCTAAAAAAAATATTGAATACAAAAAAAAGAAAAAAAAATACCATTGATCAACTAAAAAAGTGGAAGCTAAAAACTGTATAAATTATAATAACGGATATTCAAATACGTAAACTCCAAAAAACTAAGTTAAAAAGAAGTCGAGGAAAAAAATAAAAATAAAAACAAAACATAACCCAGTACTAGCTAAACTACGTATTGCTTTAAACTGCTCAATCCTAAAAACTAACTATAAGTATCTAACATAACTAAAAAAGCTTCAATTCAAAAATTAAAAACGAATAACTTATCTTTATAAGGTTACATCAGATTCTTCACATATTAAAACCATAATAGTTAAAACACTTAAAACAGGGCATCAATTAATAAACAAAACACACTTAATAAAAAAAAAATAACCAAAACGATATAAACTACACACATTCCATTGGAGCTCCGATAAAGTATTATATTATATATTATATATAATATATATATACTATATATATATATATATTATAATATATATATATATATATATATATATATATATATATAATATATATTTATATACTGTATATATATATATTTATATTTTTATTATTATATAGTACATATATAATATATATTTTTAAGCATGTAACATATATATATCATATAATTTAATATAGTATATAATATTATATAATATTATGATAATATAAATAATAATATATATATACTGAATATATATATAGTATATATATATATATATATATATATATATACTACTATTATATATATATATATATATATATATATATATATATATATATATATATATATATTATATAACTTCTGCCCTTGGCCCACCTTAATTGGAGGGCCACACTGCTTTCAGGAAGCCGGCTGCCGCCTCGGGCAGTTCCACAGGTCAAGAAGAGAATTTATAGAGAAGTCGGCGCGGGGGCGTCGAGAGCAGGCACCTCAGAAGGAGGTGCTCTATTGTGTCTGGGGAATGTTGACATCTGGTGCAAGTGGGGGGAGGTGACGTTGTCTAGTTTGAATCTATATTTATGAGTTTGGGTTGTGACCCTGATCTGCTCCAGGCAGGTCGATTTGGCCTCTTCTGAACAGCATTTCTTTCTCTAGGGAAGAGCTTTTGGGAGGCGGGTGCTTAGAAATCTATTGAAGCCATAGTTTGTATGTGTTGGTTTGGTTAGATGATGTATGGATATGTAATCATGGACCTGTTGGAGGGGAGGAGCAATTATGTTGTATGTGCTGTAATAGAATGAGTTGGTGAAGAAGGGGGGGGATTTTTTAGTCTTTGTCAGGGGGGGTTGAGAGGAATTGGTGACAAGGGTTGGATGGATTACGTGTTTTCTGATAGATTGAGTCCCCACCATCTCCAGGTGTGTGAAGATGGGGAGGATGCGAAGTTTCATCTTTGTAAATGTTGGATTGGGGTGTGGTTTTTGTGCAGCCTGTGATAAATTCTGAGGGCTGTATTTTGAGAAATTTGTAATTTATTTGTGTTCGATTCTGAGAGTGCTGGGGAACCATGCTTGTGAGGCATAGTTTAGATTTGTTCGAAATTGTTTATAGGTAGTGGTGAGGTGTGTTTCCTGTCGCTGAAGTTGTGTTGACGAGATAGTTCTGAGGGTGTTAGTTTTTCTTTGGGTTAGGAGTGATTTGGTCGATGTGGGGGAGAACGTTTCTGTGTCATTAGGTAAGTCCTAGTATTTTGGGGGTTTTGTTTTAATGAAGGAGTTGTTGTTCAGGGTGATTATAGGATGGAAGGAGGATTGGTGACGGTCAGTGGTTAAAGGGTGAGGAGGATTTTAGGGGGGATGCTGTCATTCTGTTGGAGATTAACCCAATTTTCTAATATAAATGTAAATATTCTTGGTATGTTGTTGGCTAATGTTTACGCTGGGTGTTGCGGAAATTTAAGACTGATGTCGGCTGCATAAGTAATAAGTTTTGTGGATTGGTGGGTTGGGGTAGGTAGATCTGCTGTGAAAAGGTTGAAGAGGAAAAGAGAGAGAATGGCGCCAGCCCCCCCCCCCCCCCCCCCATGTGCGGACGCCATTTTTGTAATCTTTGATAGAATGGCGAGAGATCTGTTTTTTGTTAAGACCTTAGCGAAGCGTTTGTGAGGAAATTGGAGAGCCACTTTTGTCATTATTTTCTAGGGGGAGTGGAGGATTTTTGAATAAGGATGTGTGTGTGGGGACGGTATCGAATGCTTTATTTATGTCCTATTGCTCAGTGAGCTATAGATCTATGGGAGGGGCGATTATATAATTATATAATATAGTATATCGTGTGTGGTATCATATATTATATACTAGTTAGTATATATATATATATATATATATATATATTATATATATATATATATATATATATAGTTAATATATATATATATGTACTAATAATAGTATTATATTATTATATTACTATATTATATATATATATATATTATATATATTATATATATATATATATTATAATATATATATCTATATTATATATATTATATATATTATATATATATATCATGGCGTATGCTGGGTTCCAAAGGTGGGCTATCTCACTCCAGTAAGTGCTTGAAGTATATATGAGAATGTATGGTGTGTGTGTGTTGGTGGGGGGTGGGGGGGATTCCTTTTTTACATTGTAACCTCACAGTCCTTGTTCTAGAAATTAAACATTAAATAAGTATGGAATTGTATAATTAGAAAAATTAGTAATATAACCAGAGGTGGGCTTTCCGCAATTTAAGTCCGCAATTCCGCAATTGCGACTACCAAAAAACAAATCTGCGGAATTGCGATTGCTATAATTTGAAAAAAGTTGCGGAATTGCAGTTAGCGGAATGCCTAAATCATTCCGCAATTAGAGGACTACAAGCCCTAAGGTTTATTTGTTTTCAATCCTTAAATTTTAAAAACAATGAATGTACAATATTAGTCATGTATTAGTCTTAGATATGTACAAAAATAATTTGGCAATAAAATAATTAATTTAATTTGGACATTTTGGTTATATATATTATATATATAATATATATATATATATATATTATAATAATATATATATATACTTATATATATATATATATATATATTATATATAATTTAATTATATTATAAAATATAATATATATATAAATATATATACTATATATTATATATTATATATATATATATATTAGAGTTATACTAAAAAATTTTGCAAAATTTTGAATCTCCTGTTGTCGCAAAATGATGAACTTTTGTGATCTGATTTTACTAAAACATTATTATTGCAGGCTGCCATAAAATAAAACTATCCCGCCACCAAATCCGTTCAGTATACAGTGTGTGTTCTCACGAGATCTGGATGAAACCTGTGTTACTGTTGCAATTAAAAAAGGTAGATCCTCTATTAACCTTCTATTTCATACCTTCAATAATTATGATTTATTTAAATTATTATTTATTAAATGGCTTATGACAAAAGAAAACGTGTCCAAACGTTCAGCATCACATGCAGCTAAGTTTGTGACAAAAATCTCTTTCAAGTAATAAAACGCTACTGCTCCAGTCTGGCCGAAGATGGAATCAGTGTTTCCAACATTATCACAGTCAGGTGTTTGGCGAGCTGTTATAAGAAGTAGCGAAGATGCGAAGTGCGTAAATAAAACTCTTTTGCCAAGAAGAGAAATATTTCTACCTTCGATTTGACGGTAAAGCGAATTGCAACACGAGATATCAAGTGGTAATCTTAAGAGGATGAAATTAGGTATAGTAAACATGCTTGATATGTTGATTATCACGGTATATTTCTTAATGCAAAGTTTGTGGAATCAATTTGATGCATGAGAAGAACTTCAAAATAATTCGTATGTGACATCAACACTGGACGAGTGCTATGGAATTGTTAAAAAATTAAAAACTGAAATAGTCACATGAGGATTTGGTCAACCACAGTACATATTGGCTGCCAGTATCATATTCTTGATAGAATCATAAAGCATGTGTTAGACTTCTTTAATCCAATTTCTCCTACCAAACCAATTCTCAACTATGAATTCGTGGGACGAAGTGTATACAATACTCTAATTTACGATATCTTATGCAGCAAGTCCTACAAGCAGGAGTTGAAATGATAACCTACTCTCATAAATTTCAGCGCTTTGGCGAGCATGATTTTACGTTCTGTATGAGTATATGTCAGACATT
>JABUQX010130293.1:0-7500 GCA_015478945.1 Trachelipus rathkii
TAAAATATCGAGTGTGTGAGTGCAAGTGTAAGTGTATCTGTGTGTGTGTGAGTGTATAGTTGTATCTGTGGCTATTAGTGTATAGTGTTCTATGGCTAGTGATAAGTCGCTTAATAAGTGTCATAGTGTGTATTATGTAATGTGTATAGTGTCTATGGTGAGTGTTGTAGTGTAACGTTTATTGCCAGGCTAGTGTAAGTGTCATAGTGAATATGCGTATAAGTGTATAGTGTATCATGTTTTCAACTAACGAATAGATAATTTAATAGAGTCAGATCTGGGGAAAGGATAGTAAAAATGTGTTGTAGCCGCAGTGACATAGTGTGTAAGTAATATATATATTATATATAAAGTTTATTATATCATATATATATATATATATATATATATATATATATATATATATTATATATATATATATATATATATATATATATATATATATATTATACCTCCACCATATATTGTCTATAAAATATTATATATATATATAATATATATATATTATTATATATATACAGCGCTGTGCAAAAAGAATGGGCCACCCAATTTTTTTGAAAAAAAAATTTATTTTGATCATTTTTTTTGCTTTCTTTTATAGTTATATATATAAATTATATACCATTTTGAAGGTCTTTTCCTTAGCTTTTCAATGAAGTTAAAATCAATGAATTATTAAAATTTTATAATGTTTTATCAACCAAAATATGAACATGGGTAGGAAAACCTAAAAAAAATCAATCAGAATATATACTTTAAAAACCTTTTTTTTCCACATACATACCTTTAAGCATCATAAAAATTATTATAATTAATATTTTAAACATGTAAATAAATTAAATTGAGGAAATTAAAAACAGACAATGCTTTAATATTTTATTGGCCATCCTTTATTTCTTATAACCATTTCGCACCTCTTAGGCATGCTTTTAACAAGATTTTTCAAGTAATTTTCATCTACAATATGAAACCATGCTCTGATAATTGATGAAATATGTTTGTTTTTTGCTGAAGGTTTGTTTTTAGAGAGAATGACCACAATTTTGAACCAGAGATTTTCTATAGGATTCAGATCTGGAATCTGAGCTGGCCAATCCATGTGCGAGATTTGCTTGTCCTGCAACCATTTAAGGACCTTTTTCGATCTATGACACGGCGCATTATCATCTTGAAATAAGAATTCTTCTTCTCCAAACATTTCTTTGGCACTAGGAATCATTTTCTTGGTTAAAACCTGTAGATACTGATCACTGTTCATCATTTTCTCCATGACATGCAGTCTTCCAACTGTTGATGCTGACATGCATCCCCATACCATAACTGAAATTGGATGCTTTATTGTTGGTAAAATACAATTTGGTTTATATTCTTCCCCTTTACGACGTCGAACATACTGATTTCCTGCATTACTGTTAATACAGAAGATGGATTCATCACTAAAAATGACCTTAGACCAATGTTCTTCTGCACAGTGACGATGTTCCTTTGCCCAAACAATTCTTCTCTTTCGTTGTTTTTAGTTACGAGAGGTTTTTTCTTTGCTTTACATCCTCTTAGACCATTTTCTAAGAGTCTTCTTCCTACTGTGCTTGTAGAATTTACTCTACAACCACTTTCATTCAATTCTTTAAGAAGGTAAGGGCTTGTAAGATGTCTATTTAAAAGAGCTTTCCTGGTCAAAAGTCGATCTTGCGAATTTGCTGACTTTCTGGGTCTTCCTGAACTGACATCATAAGTAATTTTTCTTGTTAATTTATATCTTCGTAATATCCGATTTATAGTACTTTTACTTAATGATAGTTGTCTTGCAATAAAACGGCCAGAATGTCCTCCTACTTGAAAAATCTTGTTAAAAGCATGCCTAAGAGGTGCGAAATGGTTATAAGAAATAAATGATGGCCAATAAAATATTAAAGCATTGTCTGTTTTTAATTTCTTCAATTTAATTTATTTACATGCTTAAAATATTAATTCTAATAATTTTTATGGTGCTTAAAGGTATGTATGTGGAAAAAAAAGGTTTTTAAAGTATATATTCTGATTGATTTTTTTTAGGTTTTCCTACCCATGTTCATATTTTGGTTGATAAAACTTTAACAAATTTTAATAATTCTTTGATTTTAACTTCATTAAAAAGCTAAGGAAAAGACCTTCAAAATGGTATATAATTTATATATATAACTAGAAAAGAAAGCAAAAAAAATTATCAAAATAATTTTTTTTTTTTTAAAAATTGGGTGGCCCATTCTTTTTGCACAGCGCTGTATAATATATATATAATTATAAAAAAAAAAAAAATAGAATTTATATATATATATATATATATATATATAATATATATATATATATAATATATATATATATATATATATATATTATATATATATATAGGCTATAAGTGTTAGAAAAAAGACTAACTCAGTAGTAGGAAGCATCCTAGCAACTTGTAATATACACCAAATCGATTCCTCATACCTTATAACCTAGGGGTAGACACCCATATTAGGGCTATTCTAGGCTCAGGGGAGGCTAAAAAAGGCTTGAAAAAAGTGGTACTCAGTTGGCACTATGTGGCGCTAAGTTGGCACTATGTGGCACTCACTTGGCACTCATTGGCACTCACTTGACACTCATTGGCACTCATTGGCACTCACTTGGCACTCACCTGGCACTCATAGAATACTCAATAGAACATCCCTAGATACTCCTTACGGTGATTGGGAACCATCAAGTGAGTGTCCGGGTGTGTGTTTAAGTGTTTATGGTGAGTGTAAGTGTCTATGGGTGAGTGTAAGTGTCTATGTGGGAGTGTAAGTGTGTATAAGTCTCATAGTGTATGTGTGTATAAGTGACATAGTGTGTATAAGTGTCTATGGGTGTGTGTGTGTAGGTGTAGGGTTGAGTGTAAGTGTCTAGGTATGGTTGTATGTGTCTAGGTATGGTTGGATGTGTCTATGTATGTGGGTGTGTGGGTGTAGGTGTAGGTGTATGTGTCTAGGTGTGTGTGTGTGTGTGTGTATTTGTGTGTGTAAGTAAATCTGTGTGTGTAAGTAAATCTGTGTGTGTAAGTAAATCTGTGTGTGTGTGTGTAAGTAAATCTGGGTGTGTGTAAGTAAATCTGTGTGTGAGTGTAAGTAAATCTGTGTGTGTAAGTAAATTGTACCGTAGAATACACAAGGGTTGACCGAAAAATTTGGGTTCTCAAAATTGCACCCTGGAAGACCAAAGGGTTGACCAAAAAATTAGGGTTGCCAAAAAATTAGGGTTGGCCAAAAATTTATGGTGGGCCAAAATTGACCCATGGAAGACCAAAGGGTTGGTCGAAAAAATTAGGGTTGCCAAAAAATTAGGGTCGGCCAAAAATTAGGGTGGGCCAAAATTAACCCATGGAAGACCAAAATGTTGGTCGAAAAAATTAGGGTGGGACACGTACAACGGTTGCTCCGCAACCGTTTAGCGCAACCCTTCTTCGAAAAATATCAAGAATGAAATATCAAGGTCAAACAAGGTTAAGACATCAAAAAGTGCTAAGCCCCTAAAGAGGGAGGCCAAAAAATTACAAGGTCAAAAAATTACGGTTGCCAAAGAGGCCTAGGGGTAAAAAGGTCAAGGCCAAAAAAGGGCAAGGACAAAACTAAGGGACTATGCGTACGACGGAGGCTTCGCCTCCGTCTGGCTAGTCCCTTCTTCGAAGGGGCTCAAAAAAGGTCAAGGCCAAAAAAGGTCAAGGCCAAAAAAGGTCAAGGCCCAAAAAGGTCAAGGTCATGTAAAAATTTGGGCTAAAAAAAGGTCAAGGGCAGGTAAAAGAGGATAGGTCCGGAATGTCTAGCATACTACTTACATGTACAAGAACTTTATGAAAACTTGCATATATATATATATATATATATATATCATATATATGTAAATAGAGGGATATATATATATATATTTAATATATATATATATATATATATAATATATATATATATATTATATATATATATATTATATACATATATATATATACTACTTATAATATATATAATATATATATATTATGTATATATATATATACATATATATAAAATATATAATAATATATATAATATTATATATATATATATATATATATATATATGGCAGGGTATGTAAAAGGAGGGGTTTGAAAGTAAAACGTAGATAAGAGTAAGTTATGGTTGTGAGTGAGGACAGTCCTCAGTGTGAATTTATGTTAGATGATGAAGGCAGCCTGGAGCAAGTGTCTGAGTTTAAATATTAGGGTATGGTGTTGGATGAGAAGGGAACGGATGATATGCAAGAGTGTAGTAGGAAAGTTGTGAATCGCAGGAAGGTGGATGGCTGGTGCAATTAAATCGGTGGTGAATGTAAGGGACTAAGTCTTGAGTGCGCTAGAGTCTTACATGGGGGTATGTTGTTACCTGTATTATTGTATGAGTAGTGAGACTATGGTCTGGAATAGAGAAGTATAGATCTAAACGTTCAATTGTGTTCCACGATGGAGGCAGGAGGGCTTAGGGGCATGCTAGGTGTGAAAAAGAATTAATAAAGTGGAGGAATGAAAAACGTATTAGAGAGTGTGTGGTGTGAAGAACAGGGTAAAATTGAGAGAGAAAAAATGAAAGTATGTTGAGATGGTTTGTGTTCATGTGGAAAGGATGAATGAAAGTCGGTTGTTAAAGCGGATGTATAGTGGTGAGTGTGTTGGGAACCGACCGGCTGGGAGTCCGAAGAGAAAGTGGATTGAGTCGGTGAACGAATGTCTGAAGGAGAGAAATGTGAGTTTGGCAGAGGGCGAGAAAAAGGTGCATGAATGTAGGAGAGAATGGACGACGGGGTTTTGTATGGGGTGCATCGGTTGTGGCCCACCTGGGCCAGGGGATGAACCCTACATTGACGATTTACGATGGAGTCGAAGGGTCCGTCGCGGTCCCATGAAGGTCTAGGGTGGATTTTCTGTCTGTGACAAGCTCTCACACTAATTAATGGTAAAGAGGGGGCGGTAAGGCTGGGCTTTCTTTCGACGTTTGTCATGTTCTCCTACTGCTTTTCTTTTCCGATGCTTGTACAGCACCTTACCCCCAATCTTGGGGCAAAGAGGAAGGTGAAGAAAGAAATAATATATAGTATAGGTATATATGATATATATATATTCTATATAAATATATAATATTATATATATTAGTATATTATATATATATATACTATATATATAGCTATATATTATAATAAATGTTAATATATATATATATTTATATATATATATATTTATATATTATATATATTATAATATATATATATATATATATATATATATATAGTATATATATAGGTATTATATATATATATATATAATAAATGTAATAAATTCCTTCCTATTTATATATGTATTTGGTAAATACATGTAATATTGTTATATAGTATATATATATATATATATATATATATATATATATATATATATATATATATATATATATATTATTCATCATCTTCATCATCACATCCTCCTTAAAGATCTTTTACATTTTTACCATCTGCCATCATCATCAATCATCATCACTCATCACCGACACCCTTCTCGTCTTCCTCAAGACTGGGGATACAGGTGAGTTAAATGCACGGAAACAGAAAAGTAATAGAAGAATATGAAGCAAGTAATAAACCCAGCCTTACCTCCCTCCTTATACCTTTTATTAGGAAAATCCACCCTAGAGCTTCCATCACGGGACCGCGATGCACCCTCACTATGGCATCTCGTCAATGTGGGTCATTCCCTTGGCCCAGGTGAGCTACAACCATACCTCCCCCCTCACAAAACTTCGCCATTCACTCCTGTTATGCATCTTTCTTTCTCGCCTCTGCAAACGTCCTTCTCGCCTCTGCCAAACTTACATTCCTTTACTGACTCAATCCACATTTTTCTTCGGTAATCTATCAGCCGGTCGATTCCAAGCACACTCACCAGGATACATCCGTTTAACCAATCGACTATCATCCATCCTATCCACATCACCACGACCCATCTCAACGTACTTTCATTTATTCGGTCATTTACCCCTTTTTCCACACCACACAACTCTTTAATATGTTCATTCTCTCATTCCTCTCAAACTCTCTCAAATCCCCTCAAACTCTCTTTCAGATTCGCCACTCAAAACCAAATCATCCTCATATATAGTATGGACCCCCCCTCTCTTTACTTTCTTCGACATTATTCACGCAGACACTATCTCTGGCCAAACCACTTATTACCACCTTATAATTCTTTCATAACCCCATCCATATACAATTGAATAACCAATGGCAGACAAAAACATTCATGGCTTAATCCACTAATTAATATTAAACCAGATCACTTTCGATTCCATTTATTTTCTTACACACGCTTCACTATCGTCATACATACTTTTGATTACATTTAGAAGTTTACCAACAACACCATATATCACTAACACCTGCCATAGAGCTTCCCGATTAATCCTATCATACGATTGTTGCAAACCAATAAAACCATAAATACTATGTTATCTATTCTTTTCCTCCTCTTTTTCCCAATGACTTTGTTTTCAATGTAAAGATTTTGGTCCACCCCATTCTCTAACCACTTATAAACGCCCACATTGTTTCTTCAACCAATCAGTCCTTCAGTCACTTGACGCACTCTTTTCGAACGAAAATACCCAGGCATATTCTTCTTGCAACAACTTAGTAAACTAATAATCCCCTATTGTCCTACAGTTACCTTATCCCCCTAACCATTATATAAGGGTACTATTACTGGTCTCCTAAAGTCCTTTTTAACTATTCCTCTATAACGCTTTGTCTACACAACTTCAAATCCATTCAATCACGGATCTCGGCATAGTATATATATATATATACTATATATATATAATTATATATAATATATATATATATATATATTATATATACTATATATATATAGTAATATATATATACATATATATATAATATATATAATATATATATATAATATATAATATCTAAATATATATATATATATAATATATATATATTATATATATATATATATATATATCAATAATATATGATATATATATATAATATATATATATATATATAATGACCTTATATTCCGAAATCGAAATTTATTTGGCATAATTATATATATATATATTATATATATATAAATATACTAATATATATATATTATATATATATACATATATATATATATATAATATATAATAATATATAATATATATAATAAGAAATAATATATCAATCGTAATGAATTATAAAAAAATATATATATTTAGCAAGTTAAAAATACCAAAGTGCAAGTACTTTGCAAAATTTTTCAAGTACAAAAGGTGCAAATACAATCACAGATATAAGTACAAAGTACACTGGGTGTTAGATAAGTGCAAGTACAAGTAAAAGTATCCAAAAAATGTACTTAAGTGCAAGTACAAGTACTTGTACTCACCCTCATAATATATATATATATATATA
>JABUQX010130293.1:12500-17731 GCA_015478945.1 Trachelipus rathkii
TGATGATTTTTTTTATGCGAAACCTACTACGGGGGGGCTTTAAGTAATAAGTTGATAAATAATCTTAAGTCTATATTATATATATATATATATATATATATCTTATATATATATATATATATATATAATATATAGTATATATATATATAATTACACTAGTGAGGGTAACACCAAGGAGCTAAATAATCCTATATCTTCCAAGGCCCGGATAGCCTGCGGAAGCCCCCCTTCCCAAAAGCTAACTAAAAATTAAGGTAATTGGTTAAGATCATATATAATATATCTATATATATATATTATTATATTATATTATATATATATAGTATATATATATATATTATATATATATATATATATATATATATATAGAGTATTATTATTTATATATATATATATGATATATATATATATAATATAATATATAATATATGGAGAACAAGTTCGTTGGGGAAGAACGAAAAAAAATTTTATGAAGATTTTCTGTTTAAAACACCTTAATTAGGTGAAATAAACATCGCATAGTAGTAAAAAGATAGTCTGAGTAGTAGAAGTAGTAGCATACGAGATCTGCGGACAACATTTTTTCTGTTGAGTTTTCCACCAGTTTGACATTATAGGTTAAATATTGGGAACCACCTACAACTATTTTTCGCAATTTAGTAAAATTCTACATAAATATATATATATATATATATATTATTATATATTATATATTATATATATATATATATATATATATATATATATATGTATATATATATATATATATATATATATATATATATATATATATATATATATATATTATTATATATATAATATATATATAATATAATATAGTATATATATAATATATATATATATATTATATATATATATATATATATATATATAGTAGTATCGAGGGGGTCCGCAGCCAACATTTATAGTTCCAACACTAGTTGACACTGCTTTAGCACGCATACAGTAGAGATAGTTAAGTGTCATACAGTCATATTTTGCATTATTTCGTGATTACTAAAAAACAAAATGGTGGATTTTACCATTTTAATTGGTTGGGTTTTGTGTTTGCTGTTTCTCGTACTCTCTTATTTGGTTCGATGGGCGTGGGCCACAAAGGTGACCCCGAACGCCAACGGAGGGGCCAAGGGAGGGGGAGATGAGGAAGATGAGAAGCCTCTCGACCACGATGAGCAAGGGGATAATGGCCACGAAAACGAAGGAGACGAGGATGAGAACCTCGATTTGAATAAAAATGAAACTGACGAAGGTCATGGGCAGGGACAAGTAAATTTAGGGGGGGGCACAGGCGAGACGCCCACTACAGAAGGGGGGCAAGAACCTCCCACAAGGAACCCTTCTATTTTAGATCCTCTGTTGCCGAGCACCAGTCAGAACCCATACAGCGCATTCTTTAGCCTAACGCCCCAAGACATCCGAGAGAGGAGACCAACCCAGAAGGTCGAAACTCCACTATATATGCAAAAAGCGGTTGCGGTAGACAATACGTTGGATCTACAGTTAAAGTCTACTACTATTGACACTACTGTTAAAAAGAAAACTCGTAGAAATTGGGGTGGATTCGAAACTCATAACCTCAATGAAAGCAAGTGGGAGGGTGCAGAGATACCGAACACCTCCCCATGGGGACAGGAGACCCCCAGCGCTCAAAACCACCTATAAGGAGCGGTCAAACCTTGCTGGGCCTAACGCTTTGCTCAACAACAGACAGCGGTCTCACAGGAAGGAGTTTGGAGGAAACCCCAACGAAGGTGCTCGCAAGCAGACAGAACAACTCAAATTATGGGTTCTTACCCACGGGGACGATGCCCCAACCTTTCTATTACGCAGGCATGCCACCTGGTAATTACACCATGCCTAACCAACCACCACCTTACCCTGGAGTATGGCAAGGTTATCCCTATATGCCTCCACAACAAATTGGAGTCCCCTATTACCCAACTAACCTGTTTAACACCGCTTTCCCAACGATTCCCGAAAATTTGAAATTATTTGGCAAACATCTTAAGACAAGAACATGGAAAGGAA
The DNA here is from genome assembly GCA_015478945.1 of Trachelipus rathkii. Lineage (NCBI taxonomy): Eukaryota > Metazoa > Arthropoda > Malacostraca > Isopoda > Trachelipodidae > Trachelipus > Trachelipus rathkii. The sequence continues at coordinate 14,550 of JABUQX010130293.1, forward strand.
TCTTGTATCCAGATTTCGTCACTTCTTTGAATGAAAAGCTAGATGCTTTAGGCCCACTAACTGAAAGTCAAAAGATCACTTTCGCAAAGTCAGCAATATCCTCTGACCAGAACAGTGAAGCTAGAAAATACCTTCTCAGAGAAAACAGTTTTTCAAAATTCACCAGATTAGAAGATTTTCTCGCTCAGTTAAAAATTTTCCTACAACCGGAGGAGAGGAAAACGATTTTCGAACTCTGGTTGGACTTCTTAGAGTACAGAAGAGAGAGAGACTCAATCTTCACTGATTTTGTGTTAGAGTTGAAAGACCGGTTACGAAAGTATCAGAGCCGCCTTCACGATTTGGATGATAAAGCAATGTTCAACTCAAGGCAGATAAACATCTTGGTCACAGGGAAGATCATTCAAAACGTAAATGAAAGAAGAGATGGAGAGAGATTACGAGAGAAGATCCTTAGGGTATTCGATACAGAGATGAACTTAAATGAATTGATAGAAAAGTTATCTCAAATTTCAAACGGAGCTTTATTAAAAGATGAGAATAGAAGACCAAATGAATTTCGCACCACTAGGGTATTACTGGCCAAAGAGGAATCGGGAGGGAGACAGAGGGTTGGAGTTAATAATTCATACCGGGACAACAGGGAACCATTTAAGCCAAGGTATGAGGAGAAAGGAAGGGAGGCGGTGAGACCCAGCTACACTCCTCAAAGGAGGAGAGATGAGGTAAAATTGAGTAATACTTTTCAAAAGAAAAGAGAAGATGTGAAGACAGGGTATGTTACACCGAGTTTTAAGGGTTTCTTAAAGAAGATGTCCGCCCAGGAGCTAAAAGAACATTCTGTGTGCTTCTTTTGTGAGACGGTGGGACATTCGTCCCAAGCATGCCGCTGGGAATTGCCTTACTGCCGAGAATGCATGGCATACCATCGAAGGGGGTCGCAACCTAAGTGTAGAGGAGCACCGCCCTGGAGACCTACCCCAGATACCCCGCTGATGTTCACTCCATACAATAGCAAGATTGATATGGATAAAGGGATAAGAGCGAGGAAGCCAGAGTCTTACAACCCAGACAGACGAGGGCCCAGGACCTTTCCCAAGAAAAAGGAAGGGTACAAGCCTCCAGATGGGAAAGTAAAGACTAACGCGAGAGTATATATGGCTGAGAGCCAGCCAAGAGATTTGGAAGTGAATGGAGAAGTGGAGTATGGTGATGGGAGGAAGGAGAATTTTCTCATCCTCAGGATAGGATAGAGAATGAAAATTTTTAGAATCGGGCAAAGAGAGGAGACGGGTGAGAAAAAAGTTTAAAGATAGAGCGAAGAGATGGGAAGCTAAGGAGAAAAGAAAAGAAGTCGTGCAGCAATCTTTTAGGCTGGGACGACACTTTTACACGAACGTTTACCTTGCTCCATCTATGAGTAGTAGGGAGGCGAAGACCAAAGTTTTGGTTGACACCGGATCTAGCGTTAGTATTGTCACCGCCCGGCGGCTCAAACAATTGGAAAAAGAGGGAAACTTCAAAGTAGCCCTCCGGAAGACCGTTTAGAAGTACAGGGGGTGAACAATAAGCCAACGGTGTTAAAGGGAGAAATACAGTTATATCTTCGCCTACATGAGAGACATTACCTCACTACATTCCAAGTGAGTGATATCGATGGAGAGAATAGCTGGGATATTCTTTTAGGTAGCAATGTTTTGTCTAACATTCCCATAACTTTGAACTTCTTTTCTGCAAAAATGTCTATCAAGGAAGATAGAGAGATAGACATTCCGATCTTTGCCGATCCACAAGGAATTTATTTGGTTAGAGAAGTTTCTGGAGGGAATCTTAAAGTAATAAGGGACCTCAAGAAAAAGGAGGAGCAGTTGCCCCCGGCCCGAGGGTCGAGAGGGGGGGGAACAAAGGATTCGAACCAAATTTTCGCTAAACCAACCGCACGTGCTGCGGATAAGCATCTTTTTCCTAAAGGGACCGCCTTGCCAGCTAAAAGCGCACGCAACGCGGATCAGCATCTTTTTCGTAGGGAGGCCGCCTTGCCAGTTAAAAACGTACGCAACGCGGATAAGCATCTTTCGCATAGAGAGGCCGCCTGGTCAGTTAATAACGTACACGCCGCGGTTGAACCTCGTTCCTATCGGAAGGTCGATTTGTCTGTATCCCAGGGGGGAAAGACAGCCTCGCCAACACGAAATTCGCAGAGGCAGCCACCTAGGCATGGGAAAAGAGATAGGGAAATTGCCTTGAAAGGAGAAGCTCAAGGGGAGCCAGACAAGATGAAAAGGGACCAAGTGGGCATCCGGAGCCCACCCCTCACTCATCGCAGCGCTGATTCCAGAGGGGCCAGACCCAAACTCAAGCACACTCCCTCAGTTTTGAAAGAAAATTTGGACCAATCCGAAGATTTGGAAGTTTTAGAGAGCGATGACCATGAAGAAGATGGCCATTTGATGATTGATGAAGAAATTAAGATAAATTTGAAGGTAATTGAGAAGACTGTTTTGCCTAGTCAATCCTGCGGATATCTAAAACTCCGACCTGAAACTCAAAATGATTTTGAACTCGAGCGAAAGTGCATAATGACCCCAGCGTTTACCAAAGGACCGCTGTACGTCGCGAACACAATTAGCCCGGTGAGTAACACAGTTATCCTCAGTTACATAAATTTGAGCGACAAACATTTTATTTGAATCAAGGTGTGGAATCTAGGGAAGGGTATCCGATTATTAAGCAAACCGAACAGGGAGAAGCACATAAACCAGACGAAAGAGGCACCAAGAACAGTTTTCTGCTAATGTAGCCCCTTGCTCAAAGGGTCCTTTACGAAGACAGAGTTAGGCGAAGTATACAGAAGAAATCATAGAAGAGAAAATGTCCAAAGAAGATGCAGAGACTGTCCCTTCTCGAAACCCAAGGTAATCTGGAGGAATTGCTAAGAAGCTCCTATGGGACTACCATGATGGTATTAGCACTAGATGATGTGCTGTCCCGTCTGTCACTTTAGAAATTTAAGCATTGAGCGTTACCGATGCCGAAGATCCCATTTTTCGTTAAAACAATACAGATTTACCGCACCGGTACTTGCAGGACATCGATGATTTCACAGATTCAGCACTAAAAAAGGAGTACAAATCAAAGCAGGGTCAGCCCAATTCGTCCATTTGCCTTGGTTGTGGCAAAAA
>JABUQX010130294.1:0-15000 GCA_015478945.1 Trachelipus rathkii
AATAAAATACATGTTATGTTTACAGAGAAGAGAAGAACTTATTTTGTTATTTTTTATTACTTATTACATGGCTAAAGATGTATGTAAGCAGTTATAAGTCAATAGAACAAATTTAACGTGGCATATTACTTGGTGTACTACGAGGGATGCTAGATGCTGACCTTACTGATTACTGATTTTATTTTGCTTTAGTAAGGTAACGTTAAAAATATATGTTTTTAAATAAATAATGTGATAAATTTTAGTTAAAAGTTATTTATTAAAAACTTATTGATAGTTGATAAAATTTATTTAACAAAAATAAGTTAATTAATACAGTTTAATAATAAATTCTTTGTTCAAATTCGAATAATGGATTGTATTTAATTCATAGAAAAGTTTTAAGAAACCTTTGAAATAATTTTAGAGTTATATTTGATGATGTAATATAAATGTACGTGTTTATTTAAAACACTTAAAATATGTTATTTTAATAAATTATTATTACAGTTTATATGTAGTAAGTGAGTTGTGCGTGTGAGTGAATGTGTGTGTGAGTGTAATTGAATAAATCTGTGTGTGGGTGTGTGTAAGTAAATCTGTGTGTGGGTAAGTAAATCTGTGTGTGTTAGTAAATCTGTGTGATGTGTGTAAGTAATTCTGTGTGTGAGTGTAAGTAAATTCTGTGTGTGTAGTAAATCGTGTGAGTGTAGTAAATCTGTGTGTGAGTGTCAGTATATCCTGCTATGAAGATGTAAGTAATTATCTGCGTGGTGTAAGTAAATCTTTGTTTTGTGTGAGTGTATAGTAAATCTGTGTGGTGGTTGTTGTGTGTGTGTGGTGTTTTGGTGATTGTTTGGTTTGTGTGTGAGAGTGTAAGTGTAAATGTAACCCGTGGTCTATTTAGGTTAAATGTATAGTGTCATTATTGTGAAATGTGTGTATACAGTGTCATAGTGAATGTGTGGTATTAAGTGGTAAGATGTGTGTAATGTGTGTTGTTTGGTATTACGTTTGTGTATAAGTATGTATAAATAGTTAGTGTCTAATAATATGGGTAAATAATTAGTAACAGTGTCATAGGGTGAATTGTGTGTGTGTGTAAGTGTTAATGTAAGTGTCTATGGGTAATAGTGTATGTGTGAATAAGTGTAAATGTAAGTGTCTATGAGGTAAATGTAAGTATGTGTCATTATGAATGTGTTAGTATATTATAGTTCCATAGTGAATAATGTTGTGGATAATAAGTGTAAGTGTTAGTGGTGAGTGTGTGTGGTGCTGATATGATGTGTGTGTGTGTATGTGGCTATGTATATGCGTACTAATAATAAATAACAATAGGCATGAAGTAAATAACTAAGTATATATATTAATAAAAATAAAATTATAAATTAAAATAATTAAAAAATACATAATATAAAATAAATAAAATATTAAATAAAAATAAATATTAAAAATGTATTAAAACAAAAATAAAATAATCATATAATGTTATTAATCTATATGAGTTAAGCTAGTAAAATCATATGAGTTTATAAAGCATAAACTGAGTTATAAGTCACAGTTTAAACAGGAAGTTAAGGTAAAAACATGAGTTAATAGCAGTATAAGCAGTAAATTAATCAAAAGCATTACTAATATTATTCCCCCTTGGTGTATATATGGAGTTCCCATTATTACCTGCTATTGATTTACTGATTTACTGTTTAAGGTAATGTAATGTTAATAATATATGAGTTAAAGAGTAAAACATATGAGTTAAAGCAGGTGAGTTAAAAAAGTAAAGCAGTAAAGCAGAAAGTTAAAGGCATGATAAAGCAGTAAATTAACAAAAGCAATACTAATCCCTTAGAGGTGTTAGAGTACACCTCTATTGATATTTAACTGATTTACTGCTTTAATATTAGGTATGTAATGTATGTGAGTTAAAGCAGTTTAAGCTATTGAGAGTTAAAGCAGTAATAACATGAGTTAAAGAGCAGTTAAAACATATAGTAAAAACAAAAGCATACTAATCCAACTTGTTGCTATGTAACACCTCCATTGATTTATCGATTTACTGCTTTAAGGAAAAATGTATGTTTTAATAAACTATGTGAGTTAAGCAGTAAAAACATTATGATTTTATTAAAGAGCAGTAAAACATGAAGTTAAATTATCAGTAAAAACAGTAAAATCATAAGCATACTAATCCCCTTTAATTAAGATTGTTAGGTAAACCTCCTATTGATTTTGTAATTTAACTAGTGACTTTAAGTAGAGTTATGTAATAAGGTTTTAGTTTTTAAATAAATATTTCGTACAATTGTTTAGTAAAATAAAATGTATTATTTATATCAGACACTCTGGGATTTTTTCATTCTTGGATTTTAGATTTTTACAAAATTAGTAAGAAATTTAAAATAATAGTATTAGTAAATAAGTATTAAGTAAAAAAATAATGTTGATAAATATATGTGTTAAATAATAGGTCTTTAATGAGTTACAGTTTATTACGATGTGTCACAGCGAAATGTAATTGTTTTAAAAATGAAAAATGTTTAATTTTGAAATAACATTGAATGTTTAAAAGTATATTTGAAAGAATTTCATTTATGAAAATGTTTAAGTATGAAATTAAAATGAATGAACTTATAGTAAATTAAATATATATTTTTCATTTTCGCGCGGGAAATATTTGCGCAATGCGGGCGCACGCCGGACGGCGGGAACGCGGAAATTATTAGCGCCTGGGGGCGCACGCGGCGGGCGGAGAGGGGGGGCGCGGGGTGCGAGGACGCGGCGGGGATATATATACGGTATATATAATATATATATTTATATATATATTATATAATTATATTATAATATATATATATATATATTAATATATATATAATTAATATATAATAATATTATTATTTATATTACTATATATATATATATATAATATATATATATACATATATATATATATATATATTTATATATATATATATAATATAATATTATAATATATTATTATATATATAATAATTATTAATATATATTATATTTATATATTATATAATATATTATATATATATTAATATATTATATATACATATATATATATATAATAATACTTATATATATATATATATACTATATTATATATTATAATATTATATTATATATATACATTATTTATATATTATATATATTTATATAATATAATATATATATATATATTTATATAATATCATATATATATATATATATTATATATATATTATATATATTAATTAAATATAATATATATTATATATTAATATATATATATATATATATATATATATATGTATATATATATATATATAAAGTATATATACTATATATATATAATATATATATATTATATATATATATATATATTTATATATATATATATTAATATATAGGTTAATCATTATATAGTATTAGTAGAAAATTTTATTACTAACTCATATATTAAAGTAGGAAGCATCCTATCATACTTGTAATATACACCAATCGATTTCCCGTACCTTATAACTTAGGGGTAGACACCCATATTAGTGCTATTCTAGGCGCAGGGGAGGCTAGAAAAGGCTTGAAAAAAGATGGCACTCAAGTTGCACTATGCTGGATTACTCACTTATGCACTATGTGGACTACTCCACTTGTTGACACTTCATTGGCACTACCATGGTTCACACTTCATTGGCTCTCATTGGCACTCACTTGCCACTTTACACCTGGCACTCTCAATAGTAATACTCATAGAATACTAAATAAACTTATCCTAGATACTTCATTTAAGGTGTTGGGAACCCTTAATATCAAAGTTGAACCAATCATAAATCTAGAGGTCAAAACTACAAAGTTAGTTTGATCATCACACTCATAGATGCCAACAGAGCATAAGTCACATCAAATTATGTACATTGATTTCCGATAGCCAGATATGCATTCTTACACTCGAGGAGTATTCGTACCGGTTGTTAGCAATAATAGTAGGCTAGGTATATGTGAGGTGTAGCTGCGCTGGTAGCGCTGGTAATTGCTGGGTCGCTGAGTCTGGACGCGTGTATTAGTGATAGTGTAGTGCGGATGCGTAGACAGGTGCACTTGGGTCGCGAGGCTAGGTGTAGGTGTAGGTGTAGGGCGTGAGTGAAGGCTGTGGTTGAGCTAGGGTGTAGGCCGTTGTGTAGGGCAATAGTTGTTATTATGCGTAGAGTGTGCTGCCAATCTATTGCGCTGGTTAGGATTGTGAAGATAGGTGAGCATAATTATTGTGGTGGAAGCTAAGGTGCGGCGTGCTAGGCTAGGTCGCACAGTGCTAGGTGTAGACGCTTCTGGGTGTAAGGCTAATGTGGAGGCTTGGGTGTAGGCTATATGGAGGCTGGGTGTAGGCTAGGTGGAGGCTAGGTGTGGTGTGTGGTGTGTGGTGTGTGTGTGTGTGTGTGTGTGTGTGTGCGTGCGCGCGCGTGTGTAGGGTGGTGCACCGGATAGATTGATCAAGAGACTGACTAGTTGGCTAGCCGCCTAAAGGGTTGGCCACAATAATTAGAGTAGGCCAAAATTGAGCTGAGCCCATGGAAGAACCAAGGTGTCCGAAAAAATTAGGGGGAGTAGCTGTTACGAGAGCTGGTTGCCTTAACGCAATACGTTTTGCGCAGCCCTCTCTGGCTCTCTTCGAAGGCCGTCTACGACTAAAAATTTAGGGGAGTTGCCTGAAATTGGTGAGGCGCTGGGCCAAGGAGGTTTATTTGGACTTTTCCGTATAATAAGATATTAGGAGTTCGCTCCATAAACTTAGGTGTTTGTCACCGAAAAAAATTAGGCATTTCTCACAATATATAGGGTTGGTCATCAAATAGTGATGCGGGAATATACTCAGCTTATGAAATTTTGGGTTCTCAAGAATAATTCTCTCAAGGGGCTTTCTCGGATTATGAGAAGAGAACTATGGAGGTTCGTGGCAAGAAAATAGGGGGTGCTCGAAAAAATTTGAGGAGTTCTGGGCCAAAAAAAACGTTGGCTTTTAGAGATATATAAATTGTGGGTTCTCAAAAAAATTTTGGTGGTTTCCTCGAGAAAAACGGTTTTCTAATTGAGCCACCAAAGACTAAAGTTAGAGTGGAGATACAGCCATTCAGTTGCCCGGCAAATAAGTGACCGTCCAAGGTCAAAAAGGGTCGCGGGAGCTCAGAAAAGGAAAGTAACCCGGGGCAGGTAAAACCAATCATTTTGGGCTCAACAAAAAGGTCAAGGGCAGGTAAAATCGCGTTGGTCAAAATGACCAACAGATTTCGCATGGAGTGTCAGTTGTACGGCCCTATTTACAGAGCTATATATAATATTATATAGCTCTAGGGTATAGGTTACCTATTTGAGTCATATCAACAGGGACGATAATATATATGTATATTTTATTACTGCATTATACTCATGCGTAAATACGAAACGCGTACATCACTTATATATATAATATACATATATATATTATATAACTCCTAGTTCTAGACTTCCTATATATAAACTCACCACTACCTTAGAGTACTCCTACAGATATCTATACACTGCCATAGGACATTATCAAGCTTCTAGGCCTTGCAGGACGCTATTTTATCCATTTTCCACAGTCGCTTTGCAGCTTATATATATATATATAGTGACATATAGATAACCAAAATAGCTTCTATAACTATATATAGATGCTTTGGCAGTTATTCATAAAAGAAGAAGAGCGATTAAAGTAAACATAAATATGTTAGAGCTTTTGAGAAAGTCCTGCAGTTAATACTTTGACGAAGGGAAAGATATGGATATATATATATACATATATATATATATATATATATAGATACTATATATATATATATATATATATTATATATATATTATATATATTATATATATAATATTATATATTATATATAAATACTATATATAAGTATATTGATGTTTCAGTATGACGAGTTATAGTTTTTTGAGCTCATGTAGTTACATATATAAGTGAGTCGCTGCGCAGATTCGTGGCAAAAAACAGATTTCTTTACTTGGACAATAAAACAAAAATCTTGCGCGTTTATCACTCATTTGTTAGTTTGTGATAGTTTTGTTAAAATTATTAAATATAATATTTAGTTATATCGTCCAAGATTGTAATACATTACTGTGGATAACTGCCACTTCAGTCGAATCCATCATCCGGCACAAAGTAGTTATTATAAGCAAGGTTGGTGAAGTAGCTGGGGTCCATGGCTACCCACAGTTTCTTGAGAGCCTCCTTCAGATCGTTGATGCTGCTTGGTCGTGTCTCTTGAACCTTGTTTTTCATTACATTCCAGGCATTTTCAATGGGGTTGAGGTCTGGAGAATTACCAGGCCACTCGAAAATATTAATGTTATGGTCTTTGAAAAACTTTGTCACGATCTTGGCCTTATGGGCAGGGGCACCATCATGCATAAAATAAATCACGAGCCATGAATGTCCAACAAGTAAGAAAGATGTTCTTCCAAAACTTTAATATACTTGCTTCCTTTCATAGTTTCACTCTTGGGAAGGAAGAACAAACCTGCCCTGCCCATGTTTCCACTGAATGAACCCCATACCATGACACTCTCAGGGTGTTTCACAGTCTTAACGGTAAATCTGGAGTCGTATCGTGACACACTACTAGGACGACGAACGATCTTTGAGCCTCCTCTGACCAGCCTAAAAGTACTTTCGTCACTGAACATCACTTTCTTCCACTGTTCCGATGTCCAGTGTACATATTTCTTACAGAAATTCACCCTTTTCTTCTTCATTGCTGGTGTGAGCATTGGTTTCTTTGCAGCACGGCGACTTGGAAGACCCAGGTCCTTTTGCAGGCGATGCCGGATTGTCCTTGTTGCGAGGTTCTTGAGGAGCTCAGGGTGTTTATTTTTTAGTTCGACGGCAGTTATAGCAGGATGTGACATAACTTCACGCTTGAGAATCTTATCTGTCCTTGGTGTAGTCTTCTTAGGTGCACCAGAGCCTGACTTCCTCAATGGTACCGTCCCAGGTGGTAATTTCGCCGCCGACCGCTTTAGCTGATAAATTGCCTCTCTCGACACTCCCAAATCTTTGGCCACAGCAATCACAGATTCCCCCTTCTCTAGCAAAGTCAAAGCATGAGACTTCTCCTCCATTTTCAGCTTTTTCCGACCCATTGTGTGCAATAGGTGTAAAGTTGTATGAGCTTAAACTTATACGAAAGTCAAATAACACTGGGTGGCACGAGCGCATATAATACCAACTTCACTGCACGAGCACACAACGCTCACTGAGTCTTACAAAAGGATAAAAGGATTTTTTAGCTGAGGGAGAATCAAGAGTCCAGCGCGATTACGCCTCCGCCCACTTTTTTAATGGCAGGAACTGGCAAGTAAAATTTTACAAATGACGGATTTCTGCTGTAATGAGTTTTTTTTTGGCCGACAAAAATGTAAAGATTTTTTTTGCCGGCACTGTATATTATGTATATAATTTTTAAAATATCTCTATAATTGTTTAAAATAAGATCTATATATTATATATATATATATATATATATATTTATATATAGTTATATATATATATATATATAAGTATTATAATATATATATATATAATATATTATTATGTTAATATATATATATATACTATATATACTATTATATATATATATATATATAACTATATATATAATATATATATATATTATATATATATATATATATATATATATATATATATAAATATATATTATATATAATATAATATATTATAATTATTATATATATATATATATTATATATATATATATACTATATATTTTATATTATATATATATATATATATATATACTATTATATATATATATACTATATATATATATATATTATATATATATATATATATATATAATAATATATATATATTTTATATATACTATATATATATATATACTACTATATATATAATATATATTATATATATTATATATAATATAATATATAATATATATATACTAGTATATATATAATATACTATATAATATAATATTATATAAATATAATATATATATATAATATATATATATTATTTATATATATATATTATATATTATATATATATATATATATATATATATATATATATATATATATATATATATATATATATATATATATATATGTGTGCGTGTGTACATACAATTTATTGTTTTTCCTCTTTCCTTGTTAGAACATCAAAGCAAAAAGTAAACAATATCGAAATAATATTTTTCTTCTTTAATTTGATTTTCCTTGAGGCTTCACTAGCAAATTGTCAACTTTCCTCAGTAAAGTAGAAAGTAGAAGTAGAAGATTTCCCTCGAGTTCTCCTTCTGAATTTTGTCATTATCTTTTTCACTCTTCAGGCGAAGGATAATCAAAAGACAATTTATCTTCAATAGAGATCCGAAAATTGAGGCTCGCAATTAGCGTCATAAATTCGATCGATGTGTATATTTTGTGGAGCTTAATTTTCAATTTATTTTACATTCTCACATATTACATCATTCATTTCTTACTTTCAAAATGTTTTATTGTATCTATCTATCTATCTATCTATCTATCTATCTATCTATCTATCTATCTATCTATCTATCTATCTATCTATCTATCTATCTATCTATCTATCTATCTATCTATCTATCTATCTATCTATCTTCTTTTTTTTCTTTTCTTTCTTTTATCTTTTTCTCTTCCATCTTTTTAATTTCTATATTACTCTATTTTTCTTGTTTTACTCTTTCTATTCACGTTTCTCTTTTTGATCTCTTCATCTCTCTCATTTTCTTTAATTCTTCCTGCCTTTATTTTTGCCTCTCCCCCCACTCTTTAATTTAGTCAATACCTTTTCTTGCTTTATTACATCATTATCCAACTATTTCTCCCTCTCATAAAAGTGTTTCTGTTTTTCCTTTTCCTCTTTTGTAGCATCTCAGCTTTGAGGCAAGCGTTATTAAATTTCATTTGGAATTTTTTATATATTATGCAAATCCCTCAAAGAATGAGGATAACAGCAATGATAAGAACATCTATAAAGCCTTATCTTCACAATTTACTAAAATTGTTATTCTAACAGTTAGTGATGCGTGGAAGAGTAGAGGAAGAGAAGGGTTGAACAATTACGATTATGCAAAAATTGAACATAAATTTCAAACTTTCCAATTTACAATCATAAATATATTTTATATATGAATATACTATATATAAAAAAAAAAATATATATATTATATATATATATATATATATATATATATATATATATATATATATATATATATATATATATATATATATATATATATATATATATATATTGCTTTACTTACTGTAATGACAAAACAAGGTGTTTTTTTTGTCTTGAATTTTTAGCAGAAAGGGAAATTCCTTTTTCGAAATTAATTTCTAAAGCCCTTTTGAATATTAAACAAGGCAAGTAATATTATATGGGTTTGCCCTAATCGAATTTCTAAGGTAGGTTGTACAATACGTATTCAAAAATAAAATAAAAAGGGAGCTGAAGGTTATTGTCAATTTGGCAATGTTGCTAATATTTGCAAAAAGCTTTCTGATATTTGTGTGAAATATAAGATTTCATGTAGATAATGTATCTATTTTTGTATTAGGCCTTGTATTGTCATTCATATTTATTTATTTTTGTATCCAAAGTTCAATTCCAAGTTTAAGAAGATATCTGGGTTGGGACGGAATCTTGGGTAAAAATTTGTTTAATCAGTAAGTAATAAAGTCTTTGTTTTCTAAAATGCTCTTCCAATTCGTTAATAAAGTTATCGAACAAGGATATAAAAAAACATTCTGTAATGCTGCTCCAGTGTTATACTTGTTATATTTGATACTTTATTATTCCAGGCGCATTTCGATGCATCTAAATTCTCCCATTAAATTATAACCAAGACAAGGGACATCATAGTAGAGACTTTTGAATCCGGAATCTGCATCTGAACTCCAACTCTGTATAAATCATAGTAAACCTTTTGAACTAGCTGTGAAATTCCATGTGTACTTAAAAGTATTTTCTCAAGAATACAAAACGTTAAAATAAATTGTCTATCAAGTACAGAATTTGTCAATTGATTCACTTGATTTGACCTTCATCTTTTCCTATATTTTTAAAAGCAATGAACCACATCTATATAAAAAAAACTCTTTAAGTTTCAGTACAGTATCATGCTTATAAACCCACATTGTTTCATATAAAGTAAGGAGTGATTTTATTTTGTAATCAAGTAGATAAGTTTAAATAAGTTCTTTAAGCATGGAGGTATTTTATGGAGATCGCGAGAAAAAATTTCCAAATATTTTACAGCACTCAAGTATAATTAAACTGATGTGACTTTAGAAGGTTTAGATATTGCTAAATTTATAATATTTATAGTAAAATGGACATATAAAGCTGTTGGACAAATTTTTCAAAAAAAGACTGAAATCCTTAATGTCCCTCGTCATTAAAGAGGCGCCATCTTATCCTAGACCTATCATAATATATTCAAGACAAATTCTATTTTGTTTAAGCCATTTCATGTTTGAGGTAAACAATTTTCAAACCTTTTTAAAAAAAATTGCTAGAAGGTGGAAGTTTACCTGAGATATAATATCATCTGTTCTGAATTCAAAATACTGTACGTTATGCCTGCAAGTTAGGCAAAGCCTTTTGCATTATCAGTTTATTACAAAACTTATTTCTTGTAATCTCAAACACAATCAATAAGTTCATATGATAGATGGGAAAACATAGTGTAACTTTAGAGGAAACGAGACCTATATATATAATATATAATATATATATATATATATATATATATTATATATATATATATATATATATATATTATATATATATATAGATATATCAATATATATACTATATTTATATATTTAATTCGTATCTTTCTCTATAATATATATATATATTATATATTATATATATATATATATATATTATATATATATATATATATATATATATATATATATATATATATATATATAAAAATATAATATATATGATAATATATATATTATATATATATATATATATATATATATATATATATATATCTCCCAATATACTATATATATATTTATTTACAATTTCTACATATGAAATATTATATATATATATATATATATTATACATAATATTAATGTATTTAAATCATATATAATATATATATATATATATATATATATATATATATATATACATATAATGTTACAGCTACTCACGGACAGAGCCCTTTTCAGGGAGGGGGCAGAACAATAAAATGAATAATAAAACAAAATGAATGGGTCTTCCGAACCTAACGTAAATCTCTCAGATGAGCGCAGACGGAGGCCTTAAAGAGGGAAAAATTAAATGCAACACGAAAAACATATGATAGTAGAGAATTCCACAACAGAGAGGTAGCTGGAAAGAAGGAGACACCACAACGAGCTAGCCTTGAATTTTCACTGCTAACGCAAATATTTTTACGCAAGCAAAGAATTCCTTGTGATACGAAGGCGTCTCAGTGGTAGTGGTAAGCAAGTGGACAACTCCCTCGAGCACCTGCCCTTGTACTACCTATAGTAAGGAGATAGTGCACTAACTTCACTCCGCAGGGATAGAGGGTCCAGGAAGTTAGAAATTAGTGGACAATTTATTAATCCTTTAGCCTTAGGTTCAATCATATTCAAAAGAATGGTGGAACTGGAGCCTCCCCCCCCCCTAAATGTGAGAACAGTACTGCATACAAGGGCGAATAAGGCCCTTACCTAAGTGGAGTAACTGCCCCGAAAAAAAAATCTCGCAACCTAAATTTACAGCTTCTTTGAAGCCGTCTTGGCAACCGCTGTGATGTGGCGTTCCCAAGATAATTTGAAATGAGTGAAAGAATGGAGAGTTGAGTCATCGGCATAATAATGAATTTAGAGGTGCAGCTGAGAATATCGATAATGAAAAGTAAGAATAAAGTTGCAGATAGACCTGAACTCTGAGGAACATCATAATTAACAGGAAATGAAGAATATATATGGAACGATTTGAGAAGAAACTAGACAAGAGTAAGCAAAGAGATGGAGAAAAGGGAGCTTAGAGAGAAGTGACGCATTCCATGCCCAATCAAAGGCTTTAGATATGTCAATCGCCACCACACAAGACTCCCCAAAGTCCCTAAGGGCAGAAGAACATAAATCAGTTAGATAGGAAAGTATGTCACCAATTGACCTTGAGCTTCGAAAGCCATACTGATGATCTAAAAGAAAGGAATAAGACTCCAAATGATCCACGAAATGAAAGTTAAGGACAGTTTCAAAGATTTTAGACATAATACAAGTAAGAGCTATAGGACGATAGTTGGAAGAATCAGAGCGGCTACCCTTTTTCGGGGTCTGTTAAACAAATGCGCGCTTCCTGCAATGAGGAAAAATATTTGCTTTAAGGCATAAAATTAGTGGGAGTGATATAAGAATGAGAGTTTTTCCATACCCGATAAGCGTTGTCTCTGTCCTGAAGGGCACAAGAACAGGTGCCATCGAACCAAGGATTTTGATTGGAAAAAGCATGAGTTAAAGAACGAATGAACCTATTCATTCCATCAGCGATCACCGCCTTACCTTTTCAGCAGAGGCTTAATAATCCCCATAATAAAAGCAGAATTCACTCCAAGAGTAGCTTATATAGAAAAGAAGCTTCCCTATGCCACATATTTAGCCCGATTAAAGTGCCAGAAAATGCGGCATGGTTGAGCTACTAGAGGGAAAGTGTTATAATTGGGAGCCACATGATTATAGTCGGAGTTACCGATAAGACGGAAAATGGTATTTGTAACGAGGAGTAGTGGTGAGGAATAAATCAAGTGTGTTCAAGAATTGTTTGGACGATCTGGGATATGTGTAGGTTCCTTAATCACCTGTTCCAGATCCTTAAGAATGCTGAATGTGTTGGCCTCCTTCCCAACCACTCAGTGCGGTGTACATTGAAGCCCCTTAAGTAAAGGACCTTGGCATTTAGATGGAAAATAGTAACAGTTTTGTGAGAAATAGTAAAATATTTAAAAAGAGCTGGAAAATCTGGTATATTAGGAGAGCAGTAGCAGAAACAAGATAATAATAGTAGTAGTAGTAGTAGTAGTAGTAGTAGTAGTAGTAGTAGTAGTAGTAGTAGTAGTAGTAGTGGTAGTAGTAGTAGTAGGA
The DNA here is from genome assembly GCA_015478945.1 of Trachelipus rathkii. Taxonomy (NCBI): domain Eukaryota; kingdom Metazoa; phylum Arthropoda; class Malacostraca; order Isopoda; family Trachelipodidae; genus Trachelipus; species Trachelipus rathkii. The sequence continues at coordinate 13,216 of JABUQX010130294.1, forward strand.
AGAAAGTTCATAAGCCTTAGAATATCGTAGTTAGGAGAGACGTATTACAGGAGTTTTCATGTTTATATAGGCACAGACTCAACCATTCAGTCGGAAATTTGTGAAAAAAGTTGTAGTTTGAGATATTAAGTTTATTAGAGAAAGAATCCTTGGATAGCTGGGTCTTAGACAGAAGTAAGAGGTTAGGTTGAAAGTCAGATAAGTGACCAGACACTCCACAAGATTCGAATTTGCGTCGCTTGGCCACGGCGTTGGGTGAATATAATAGAGAATCCCCGTTCTGCTCACCCTCACGTCTTCTCAGTCCAGACATTCCAACAACTAGGCACGCACACTCACATACACAAACACAAACGGTCGTACTCTCATAAGACGATTAAAACTAATGTTAAAATTGAAAAGCAATTGAACTAATACATAATATAATAAAACAAATTTAATAAAGTTAAAACTTATTGAAAGCTTAACTTTTAAATTTCTGCTAAAAAGCTGATAAATGTAATACTAGTTTTAAATTACTAGTTTTGAAAAATTTAGAGTTTAACTAATTTTTTAATAATTTTAATTTTTTTTAAATCAATAGCATATATATAATTCTAAGAGCATGTTTTTTGAAACCTAACAAAAACTTTAAGACCTGAAATAAAAAAATATAGATATTAAAAAGTCAAAGCATTCTTTTAAAAATAAAAATAAGCTTTATATTATCCAGTATTAATCAAATGAAAAATGAAAGTTGAAATACAATCACATAACTAACAATGACTAAAAAAAAATATTAAGAATCAAACTAAAAGAACTTAAAACTCAGGATGGCAAAATTTTTCCCTGAAATCCTCATCGTCTACAGATTGTAAACATTAAAACCATTGGAAAAAAAAGTTTTCCAAAGACATTTAAATTAAAACTTGAGAGAGAACAATTAAAAACATAAACTAAAGTATTTAAAGAAATACTGGGATTCCAACCCCACACGTCTTTACAGCATAAGAGTCAACTATCAACTACAACTAGCGAACATATAAAGCCATAGTAGAAATTTTTGAAGTGATTTGAATAGCGTTTTATTTCAAGCATGAATTTAAAAAATTAGTAACTCACTAAAGAAGAAGAAGAAGAAACCAACACAGGGATGATCTGGTAACCGATAAACAGAATTCAGCTCTAACCCACCACAGAAGAAATCAAAACCACAGAATCAATATAGATGGAATGGAAACAATCATCTACGCATCAGACAACAATAAACCCAAAATGAACGAATCTTTCTGTATAAAAATAGCAACAACTTCAACAAAATTCAGGGTGAAATTTACATAGATAGTTTACAGAATACAATAAGGAAAAACACAAAATACTATAAGAAGATTTCAGAAAAAATATTAACCTAAAAAAGAAAAAAATACTCAACACCAAATGCATCATTTAAGGACTCGCTCACAGTCAGTCAAAACTTCACCTGAAGAGGCCGTATAAATTCGGCGAAAGCTAGTGTTGTGTTTTGTTCAATTATTTTATTTATAATTTATAAAAATTGTTTGCTCAATGTACTAATTTATTAAAGTTAACATTCAAAGTGTGTTCATCCTAAGATTTTTAGGGCAATTTGATCAATATATATATATATATTATATATATATAATATAATATATATATATATATATATATATATATATATTATTATATATATATAATATATTATATATATATATATATATATTTCAGATCTCCGGGATTGAGATTCACTTTCCGCTCTAGGGATTGAGGTTATGTGGTCAGAAAGAA